>JAXGGA010003432.1:0-102734 GCA_038373865.1 Uloborus plumipes
TTGAGTGACCTCTGACCTTTGTGCCAAGAGTCGTCCACAAATATTTATGTACTTACAGTTAGTGGGGATATAGTAGAACACAAAATAATTGTCAGTTCCACGGTTCACTCCTAAAGCAAAAAGTATTGGCTCATCTAAGTTGGCATGTTTTTATTGAAAAAAGAGCCAAGTCCAACTTTGACCTCCCAAAACGGAAAGAAAAAAATTTTTTTTGGAAAAATAAAAAAACACGTGTTTAATAATTTTAAATAAAGACCATATTCTGAAATTTTCAGCAAAATCAAAAATGTCAAGTTTTTTGACTGCCTGATTCTTAAAAAAAACGGCTCTTAAACTTGACCCTATACTTTTGTTAAATCATTTGATCAAAATACTAAGACACTGAAATGGGAAATTTAAACTGCAAAACAGTAATGTTGATATAGTACTGTTATTTTATGTGGATTATTTACTTTAAAAAAAAGTTAGTGCAAGTTATGTGTTAGAGTTTGGGCAGGATTATCTGAGAGAAGAAGTAGCAAACGGTTGGGGGCCCGGCATGCCATTAGCCAAAGAAATTATTTCAAAGAAAAAGGGGGGGGGGGGCAAAGTAAAAAAAGAAAAACATCAGATTGAGCTTTTATTTAGAACAAACAATTTTCAGGTAAAGTTTAAAATCTTGATTTTTTTTTGTCTCATAGAGAGCAGACATGCTACATACCACATAACATTAGCTGAATGTACCGTCTTGACCCTTTGCTAGGTGCCTTTGAGTTGTTTAGACTTCCTAATTGACTTTCGAAGACAAAGACCTTAATTCTTTAAAAGGACCTTGATTTTTACTTTTAATGATCAAAATTAGTGATGCACTGGTTAATTGGCAATAATTTGCCACTTTGTTGATTAACCTATCTGCCAATTTTATCCACTTAATCGGCTAGAAAACTGTTTTTATATTAAAATCTTTTCCGCTAAGAATACATTTTTACCGCTTCTAAATACATTTTTTCTGATTAATGGGAATTTTTTTTCAAAGTAAAAAAAGGAAAACATCTGAGCTTTTACTTTAAAAAAAAATTATGTACTAATTACGATAAATTATGAATACAATAAATCATGTATGATAAATTATAAATATGGGTATATACTCTCTATAAATTGTGTTTATATAAATTATGTTAAATCTCTATATAAATTATGTTAAAAACAGCCAAGACATAATAAACAATGTAAAATAAGTAAATACAGTATAACATCTTTAATTCAGAATCGTCTAGACCAGGGCAATTCCGAATTATGGAAATTTCCGAATTATAGAACGTATGAATAATAAAATGAATAATAAATCGCTGAACCGAAGCGAAATGTGAAATAAGTAGTTTTTTAAATAAACTGTATTAATAATAGCACATAATAATGTGAATTTTTCAGTTAAAAAAACTAATTTTAAACACGTATTTCAAAGAAATTAAGATTTTGATTAGTAGCGCCATCTGTTGTCATCTCCGGAAAACACAACGATTAATTTCAGGTATAAGGTTAATAAATCAATTATTACAGCAATAAATGAGAAATACTTACCCTATTTTAAAATGCTAAGGCAAAAAAAAAATGATGTTAAGAGGAAAACGAAACATTGATGCTCCATGAAAAAAAAGTTATAAATATGAGAAAACATATTGGAATATATTTATTAAATACAAGTTTTGAACAAGAATTTTCAACTTTTCTTTAACATATCAAAGATAATTGCTTCATTTTAGGTTTATGGGAAACCAATTTCTCGCGAATTTTATAAATGGTCATTAGTTCGTGTTCATCTATGAACGACCTTTGTTCAAGACCTTTTATCGCGGTATCAAGTGTTTTAATCAGACTTTCAGTTGAAATTGTCTCTTCAATCTCTTCACAGTCGCTCTCATCATCAGTGCTGTCTCCGCGTCACTGAATTCGTTCATTATCGGAGCACTGTCGTCACACTCCAACACTTCAATTAAGTTGGATTCCTGCAAGTCGATTTTGCGTTGATGGCCATAAGCCAACAAGTTCGAAATGTACCCTTTTTTTGGGGGGAATATTAAATCCCTCGAATTCGGAATCGTTTTCATCATCAAGAAATAAAGTTTGAGGAATCAGCTTGTGCCATACATTTTTCAGAGCATCACTTGAGATGCTCTCCCAGGCACTAGCTGCACACCAAAGTGAATCTTTTAGTGTGAACTCCTTTACAAAGTTGCAAATGTGCTCTTTTCCTTATTTATGGAATCGAGCATTCGTTGCAAGAAATTGCTCTTGTAATGAGCCTTCACTGCGTTTAGCACGGCATTGTCCAGTGGCAGTATAAACAACGTGCAGTTGGGAAGAAACCTAAGTTCTTCATTCTCCGTAGCTATTGATGCTGCATCAGCGTGAGCTGCGCAGCTATCGACGATGAGCATTATTTTTGCGTTGGCTGGTAGGTTCACAGATGAAGAGTGGCTACGAGCTTTCGGCAGGAAGTGATTCTCGCACCACTCAGAAAAAATGTCATTCGACATCCAGGCCCTCTTACTGTTTCTATAGAGGACTGGGAAAGTTTTGATGCCTTTAAAAGCACGAGGTCGAGCACTTTTTCCAATCACCATTAATTTTAACTTGTGTGTTCCAGCCGCGTTTGCGCAAGCCAAAACTGTAATCCTTTCTTTCTTATCCTTGATGCCTGTCGCATTCTTTTCTTGATAAATTGCAAGAGTTTTTCTGGGAACATATCTCAAAAAAAGTGCGGTCTCATCGGCGCTATAAATATTTTCCCGTAATATATTTTTTTCCTGAATAATTTCTATCAATTCATCGACAAACACTTCCGCTGCTTCATAATCCGAACTTATTTTTTCCCCGTTGATTCGAATTTGTCGAATGCCGTGGCGTTTTTTGAATTGTCTAACTATCCGGTGGTGTAATCACAGGGAGTTGTCAAACCCATTTCTGTGTGGTACCGCTTTGCTTGCGCGATAATCAGAGGTCCAGTTAACGGCACATTTTCCGATCGCCGTTGCTTGAACCAATCAATCATAACTTTGTCCAAATTCTTGTTTTTTGCACCTTTAATCGTCTCAAAAGGAGAATCGCTATCGACAAAAAAAGCAAGAATTTCTTCCCTTTGCTTGATGATGTCATATACAGTTGATTTTCCGATTCCATATTCCTCGTATAAAGTTTTCACAGCCGTCGCTTGGTTGAATTTCTTTAAAATCTCGACTTTTTTCACGATGGTTATGGTACAATATTTGTTTCTTTTCTCCGTCCCTAAAACAGGGGTGGTGGAAGATCTCTTTTGACTCATATTTACTCAAAACATCAATTCAATATTGGACAAAAAAACGTGCTGCAGTGGAAGAAAACGAAATGGTTTAAATAGCCAGCAGTTTTATATTTTGAAAAAAAATAAGTAACAACAAATATGATTGGCTGCGATTAGCTCTAAGCAGGGACGTAACCAGTAGGGTATGTCATAAAAATAAAAGTTTTTTTTTTCGACTTGGTACACGCACTTTCCTATGTATTCACTCATTTTGAGTTGATTGGTACAAAAAAAAGTTTTTGGAAAAAAAATTTAGCTACCGGGAAAACGCAATTTACATAAGCGTTTTTTCAAAAAATTCACTATTTTCAAGTTGAAAATGCAATATAGCTGCGGGAGTTTTTTAAAAGATTGTTCTGCTAACTTAAATGCACGTTTTCAACTGTAATGAACATACTTTCCTTATAAAAAATGCAGTTAAATATACATTTCGTCTCTTTTGGTTTTTAAAAAGAGCATAAACTATCGATAATTGTTCCTACTGAAACGGGTTACGCTTTTGGTCAATCGACATCGCTGTCTTCGTTAGGCAGTCAGTTGTTCAGGGGAAAATGCCACATACATCTGGGGAAGTGACCCCCATTTTGCTTATTAACGCCCCCCCCCCCCCCAAGATAACTTTTGACCAGCAGCACGCGTTTTCACTAAAATGTCTTTCATCCTGCGTAAGATTTTTATATTAGTTGCGCTTTCCGACAAAAGGCAAATTGAGATTCTCTTTTTTGTTTTATTAAAGGATGGATTGATTTCCACTAAAAACCTGGAAAGCAAAAGGCACTAATAATTTTAAACATCGAAGAAGTCAGACTTACAGTTCGACTCTCCCGAAAGCTAGTGCCGTCGTGTAATATTATGACTCGAGGAAATACCCTGGAATTTTTGTAGTATAGCTGTACGAAGTAAACGAAACTACCTTGATATTAGTAGAGCGACCGTTACTTCAGTCAGGTTTGCTGTGTCATCAACCGCGGCAGTTGCTATCATGTGAAATAGGATTATGTGACTGGTTGAAGGACATAGGTATAGACATTTGCCTTCAACTAATTGGCAGTGATACCTCCAATGAAATGTCTGGCTGGAAAGGAGGCATGCTACATTATATCGAAAAACTCCTCCATTACATACTTTTTAGATCTTTCTTTCTGCATGCTTCACATCAACGAGCAGATATTAAGTCATATAGTCGCAAAACTTGACGGATCAGCTTCTCCATAAAAGGAATGGATTGGTACTGTAGGTAAACTCTTTTTCCAAGTTGAGTTTCTTGAGAAAAAAAACAAAGTTTAAGCCAATTCAATTTTTGGAGCCCCTTGTTAATATGGACGAAAATGTTGCTAGTCAGTCGATCAGTTCCGTGGAAGGCAGAAGCATTGAAGCTCACTGATGGCGGAACTATTTCCAGCCCTAATTGATAATATTTTGTCAAATGCAAAGGCATTTTTACCTTAGTCCTCAGAGCAAAGAAGAATTAAAAGTAAAGTTTCCTGTATAAAAAACGGGTCCTTTTGGGCTATTCTAGAAAATATACTCATTGCTCCTCTTTACTTTGAGGACTAAGGTAAAAACGCCTTTGCATTTGACAAAATAGTATCAATTAGGGCTGGAAATAGTTCCGCCATCAGTGAGCTTCAATGCTTCTGCCTTCCACGGAACTGATCGACTGACTAGCAATTTTTCGTCCATATTAACAAGGGCTCCAAAAATTGAATTGGCTTAAACTTTGTTTTTTTTTCTCAAGAAACTCAACTTGGGAAAAGAGTTTACCTACAGTTCCAATCCATTCCTTTTATGGAGAAGCTGATCCGTCAAGTTTTGCGACTATATGACTTAATATCTGCTCGTTGATGTGAAGCCAGCAGAAAGAAAGATCTAAAAAGTATGTAATGGAGGAGTTTTTCGATATAATGTAGCATGCCTCCTTTCCACCCAGACATTTCATTGGAGGTATCACTGCCAATTAGTTGAAGGCAAATGTTTGTACCTATGTCCGTCAACCACTCACATAATCCTATTTCACGTTGCTCAACCAGCTTTTCCTTTGCTGTCTTCTTCTTCTGGTGTATAGTGAGTGAGGTAGCGATCTCCACGCTCTTCTGTTACGGTCTTTCTTTGATGCTTTTCCGAAAGCTACCAGTGTTCTCATCGTGACTAAGAGTGAGAGTGTTGTGCTTTCTGCTTTCCACAAAAATTGCAGTAAAGTTACTTCTTGCGATATTGGAACTCTCCTAAGCGCTTGGGTGCTCCATAACATGCTCTTTAGCATGAAACACCTTTCTGCTATCGCACATGAGATGTTTTTTATATTCATCGAGATGGCCTGCTTTCACAAGACTACCCAAAAGGCTATATATGATAGCAAATGCCGTGGTGGATGACACAGCAAACCTGACTGAAGTAACGGCCGCTCTACTAATATCAAGGTAGTTTCGTTTACTTCATACAGCTATACTACAAAAATTCCAGGGTATTTCCTCGAGTCATAATATTACACGACGGCACTAGCTTTCGGGAGAGTCGAACTGTAAGTCTGACTTCTTCGATGTTTAAAATTATTAGTGCCTTTTGCTTTTCAGGTTTTTAGTGGAAATCAATCCATCCTTTAATAAAACAAAAAAGAGAATCTCAATTTGCCTTTTGTCGGAAAGCGCAACTAATATAAAAATCTAACACAGGATGAAAGACATTTTAGTGAAAACGCGGCTGCTGGTCAAAAGTTATCTTGGGGAGGGGGGGAGTTAATAAGCAAAATGGGGGTCACTTCCCCAGATGTATGTGGCATTTTCCCCTGAACAACTGACTGCCTAACGAAGACAGCGATGTCGATTGACCAAAAGCGTAGCCCGTTTCAGTAGGAACAATTACCGATAGTTTATGCTCTTTTTAAAAACCAAAAGAGACGAAATGTATATTTAACTGCATTTTTTATAAGGAAAGTATGTTCATTAGAGTTCAAAACAGGCATTTAAGTTAGCAGAACAATATTTTAAAAAAACCCCGCAGCTATATTGCGTTTTCAACCTGAAAATAGTGATTTTTTTGAAAAAACGCTTATGTAAATTGCGTTTTCCCGGTAGCTAAAATTTTTTTCCAAAAACTTTTTTTTGTACCAATCAACTCAAATTGAGTGAATACATAGGAAAGTGCGTGTACCAAGTCGAAAAAAAAAACTTTTATTTTTATGACATACCCTAGTAACCAGGCCATTTTCGAACAGGGGCAAGACTTCACTTCGGCGCCCCCCCCCCCCAACTATTACAATGAAAGAAAATATTTGTCGAAAAAAATGATAACGACAACGTCTGGACCGTCATATAAGGGTATACTCAATGTATATTACACAGAAAATGAACATAAAGTCCGATTAAATATGTACAATACTTTCTCAGAGCCAAAGGGACAAATTTTCCCTCTTCACACCCCTGAATATAGGATTAAACCGACCTCCGACACACATTGGTTTTAGTGCTCCATTTTCTCATACATTTTCTGCTCAAATCCTTAATACTTTGTTTTTTTTTTTTTTTTTTTTGAAAGTATGCTTATCAGTTAACAAAAGTTTTTAAGTTAAAATGTCAAGTTAATTCTAAAACTTCTCGCGTAGTTCAATAGGAGAATAGCTTATAGCTCATAGACTTCTTTTTTCATACTGTAACGATTTCAAATGTGAAAAGATTTATAAAATGATGTCGAAGTATAAGTGGATTGAATGAAAATGAATAAATTAAAATTTTAAAAAATAGTATTTTAGTATTTAATTATTCAATAAAAGGCAAATAATGAAGAAACATTTTGAATACATTTCTGTTTAGTTTCAGCTTTACATCACTTACATTAAAAAACGAAAACATTAGAACTTTATTTTGCGATCTTTTTTGGCTGCAAAAGTTTTTACTATATCATCAAATGATTACTTAGACGCTAACTTGTGCTCTATCCGGATTATATTTAAGTTAGTCAGCCAATTTTGTCCCGTTAAGTTTCTAAGGTAATTTTTTATAAGCTTTAATTTACTAAAGCTGTTTTCATTTAAAGCAACAGACACAGGAATAGTTAGAAATATTCGTAGCGCACTTGTGATATTAGTAAGCAGCTTATAGTTTGTTTTGAAATATTAGAGTGAGAAGAAATCCTAAACTTTACTGTGTAAGAAAGGGATCGAGAACATAAAAAAATGAATTGTTGAATTAATGTTTGTAAATTAGCATTTGCTTATTAAATACTTTACAAAACATCACATATTATGACTGAAAAATATTCTGTCCAATTTATTTATTTAAAACCAGAATTTTAATTTGAAAATTGGTACTTTTTATTAACGCGATAATTTCCAGGAACAAAAAACTTCCCTCGTCAACGCCAATCCCGTATTGTAGTGATTGACCAAAAGTAGCCAAATAACTAAGCAAAATATTGGTTTGTTTAATAATGTCTATTCGGAAACCTGATCAAGTGATTTAAAACCGGTCATTTCTATTGTTGAAATTGTTCAGAAATAGATATTTAAAATATTTTTTATAAAAAATGCGAGCATCCATGTAGACTTTAATACTTCAAGCAGTTGCTAAATAATCTTACCTGGCAAAAGAATGAACACCACCCTCTATTTGAAAACGGGACATAGTTGACAAAACTTAGAAGGTGGGGGGGGGGAGGGAGTAAAAGTAAAAACTCTTTTTGTTTTTACATTTAACAGTTTTCCTAAGAGTTTTTTTTAAATATTTTTTCTTATCGGCTGTAATAGCACCCTCCTCCATTTGGCGCCCCCCAAGTAGCTGCTTGTATTGCTTGCCCCTTGGACTGCTCCTGAGGGTGCCAAAATTAGATTGGTAGTAGGTTTAAAAATTCTCATATGAGTTCAATTTCTAAAAAACTGTAGCACATTTTTTTAAAAAAGAGAGAGAGAGCTTTGAACTGAATCTTCATTATTATAGTGCGATATTTTTCTTGAAGAATGAGAGAAATTAATCGGCACGTTGGAACGCTGGAACGTTGCAAGAATTGTCCCCTAGGCCAGTGGGGTGGACAAGCTTTAAGACACCATGTTAACAGTTTTGTTGCAGTTTAATCTTGGAACAGGCGATCTTTTCCACATTAAAAGATATTTCTTTAACTTTCTGCCTGTGAATGCAATGAGCCTTTTTTTTTTATTTATTTAAGGGAGAGCTGGCATTTAAAAATTTGTCTTTTTTTTTAAATAATGAAAAGAAAATTATGCAGTTACATTAGACAGTTCAGCCCCCCTAAAATCTGGCGCCCGGGGCACGAGCCCCGTCTGCCCCCCCCCTCTAGTTACGTCCCTGGCTCTAAGTAACCAATCATAGTTTCTGTTACTTTCTGAACGAGTCCCGAATAATTCTGAAAATTCTAAGAGTTAACTTGTGGCGCCATCTATGGACAATCAGAGAAAATATTTTTTTTGAAAAGTGAAAAAATGTCCAAATTATAGATTTTCCGAACTACAGAAGTCCAAATTAACGATGTTATACTGTAGTTGTCTGCAGCAACTATAAATAAAAAGCCTGCAACATGTTAATTAAAAAAATCAAAAATGATTGAAAAAAAAACAATAGTAAACTTGTATTTTATTTTGTTTTTCAGTTGATAGTAATTCTTATGATACTGAAACATAAAAAGTATGGAGTGACTACATCAACAATGTTATCAGTATTCTGGATTTTGTTCTCAGTTTTTAGCATCATTCTACAGCGTTCAAGCATCATACAATACTTTTATTTTGTAAGTAAAATGTTTTCAGTCTTAAACCTTTTTAAATTGGTAATAAATAGCTTAATAATTTCTACTAACGCCTTATTATATCACTCATTTGGATACGTTGCACTCTTTCTTTGTCTCCCGAAAAGTGATACAAATTTTTAAAAAAATGCTTTACATCTGACGTAAAAAATGTTTTATTTCTCAAAAAATGTATTTTCTTCTATTTTAAACAATGACCAACCTTGCTATGTTTTCTCTTCATCTAAATTTGTTGCAAATTAAGCTGCAGCTTTTGTTTAGTATTCCATCATAAAGCAATAGAAATATTTAAAATTGTTTCTACTGTAAAAGTAATTTGTAAACAAATTCTTTTGTTTTATTAAAAGGATCATTTTAATATGATTATAAACTAATCTTAATGAAAATGCTTAGGTTGGTAATTTGTACGTTGATTGAATCGTTATTATATATATATATGACCTCCGTTACATTATGCTTTTGGATATATTGCCTTTTTCTTTGTCTCCTGATGATATAACATAATATAATAAAGGGTTACTGTGTTTATAAACCATATTGCTTTATTGAGAAATATTTTTATTTCATAAATGTTAGTTTATGCATTGATTTGAATTGGTGCACTGTTATATTCTGTGGGCTTGTGCTGTGCTTAAAAGAAAATTTAAATTTTTTAAATATCATTTACCAGAAGTGATATTTACTTCAACCCTTCTAAATTTTCCTAACATTATGAAGTGCTGCAAAACTAATCAGTTCTGTAAAGAAGATTTTTTTTTAGATTTGCAATGGCTGAAATATAAGTAATGTGTACAAAACTTATTATAAACTGTCATGAATAGCTTAATAAACTGTTATAAATAACTTTTTTTTTTTAAATCTTGAAAATGTATTAAAAGTTATATTAGGTTGGAAAATATTAGGTTTCGGATAATATGACAGTGTACTCTCATATATTTTCTTCCAACTAGGAAAAGAAGATCAAAGTAATCTAAAGAATGATTCTCTTTTATTTTTAAAAAGCTAATTTAATGAAATGGGGATCGACACTAATTGTTAGGTATGCCTTTTAAATTTACCCATTCACTAAGTTAAAACTTGTTTTTATTATAGGATGTTCGTCCAAAGTCCTTACCTGTATTTGTCCTGAACATGATGTGTCATTCATTTATTTATATTGAACTTGTCCTTTCTGCTTTTGCTGATAAAAGAGACTTACATTTCCTTGAAGTAAGAAATTATATTGATTTAAATTATACCATTTCAGTTTATGTACACCAACTTGGGCAATGAACCTTAATACTAATTGTTGCATGATTGTTGCTCATGATGTTTTTAAATATCTGAAGTCTATATTAATCTGTAAGTCTGAAAATTAGCAGTCTGTGCTCTTTTATATATCCCGTCATTAATCAGTAATATTTATTTGTAGCATATGTGTAACATTGAACTTGAATGTGGACTTGTTTCATCATAGCTTTTCATTTTTTTGGCATAGTGTTTTATGGATGTTGTATGTTCTTGTATGGTCAGAGCAGTGCTAGTAGTTCTTACACCATAAACAACCTTTATCACCTCTATTCCCCATTATAAAAAATTATTTAGGTTATGGGAAAATGCAAAGAAATTTGTAAAAAAAAAAATTAACTGCTTTTAAAAATTTGTGATTGATAAACTGTTATTGTTTTGAGCATAGTTTATATTTTATTATTGTCGGATAAGTAAAAAACCTTGCTCTTTTTTAAACATACATTGAACTTCTATTTTAAAAATTATAACTGCAATATTAGCTCCTTCTTGAAATCTATAGCTCTAAGTTTCAGCAGGAGTCGCCTATTCTAAGAAAGTCTTTGTGTGTGCTGGAATTCCCAATTCACAAGAATTATTTCCTCTACAAGTTCATATAGCCGTTAATTTTCTTGTTTTACATTAATTCTATTTGTGAGGATGTGTTTTTATTTATCTTTAAAATGTTTTTAGGCACCAGGTGATATCAAATAAATCCCATGAAATATGAGACTCCCAAAAATGTTCAGCCTATTTAGGATTACGATTTTGATACCATTGCCAGGTGATTCAAATATATCCCCGGAAATATACGAGACTACTAAAAATGTTCAGCCTAGTAAAGGTTATGATTTTGATATCATTCTTTTATAATATTCAAAAGTATTTGGTTGGTTTTAAAAAATTTCCTGTCATGATTATATTGTGATATGCAATTCATCTACAATTACAATAGTAAATTTGTACCCTTGTGAAATAAATATTGGGCAAATAACTCTGTGCACTAAAGGTTTATGCTCTTTTCAGTAGTAAAATTTTTTTCTTATTTTCCAGAACCGCAGTCCCATCGAAGAAACATCACTTTTATCGTTTATAAGTTATACATGGTTCAACAAGTTCGTACTTTTTTGTTCTCATTTTGTGTTTCCTATTCATATTTTCTGTGATTAAAAATACCTTAAAAAGCAGTTATGTTCTTCAAATGTTTTTTAATGATGTCATGCAAGAAAATAGTTGTGTAGCATTGTTCTCTTCTGAAAAAAAAAAAAAAAAAATGGCACAATTCTATTTGCTGGATCAGGCAGTGAGCAATGAACTGATAGAAATGTTGTGTTGAAAATTTCTATTTTTGTCCAGTGCAAAATCGGTATAAATAGCTTTAAATTTGATGAAAATAATGTTAAAGACAGTTTCTTTGAGTTCTTGATCCGTAAGGATTGCATGGTAAAGTTCCATATTTTATTAAAAGATTATAGGTCAACTATATTTGCCTTATCAATGCAGGATACTTTAAACCATTTTTTCTTTGATGTAGTTATGTTTTAAGTATGATGTGTTTTTTTTTTTTTTTTTTATTTTGTTTTGTGCAGTTGCATAAAGGTAATGTAAATCCGAATTGTTTTGGCTAATTGCTGCCAAAGATTAAAAATAATGTTTCAATGCAAACTTTATCATATGCATTGTCTCGTTATGTACCCCAATTTTCAAAGCAAAGCTCTAATTCATTCATTTTGAATAATGTAAGTTATTTTAACTGTTTCTCTTCCCCCAATTTGCCATATTTTACATTACATTGCTAACATGGTTTAAAGTTACCCTAAGTGGCAGCTTAACTTTGAACCAGATTAATAATTCATTCAGACTGGTTTTTATATTTACTATTTCTAAATGTTTGATAAATATAGTATTTGTTTTTCTTCTGTTTTATGTCAATATCATGGGCGCCCATAAGAGGGGGGCTCGAGCCCCCCTTGGAAATTAGTACTTTTTTTGTTTTTAGTAGTATTTATTCGGAAAGCATTTTTTCTTCACCCATTAATGAATAAGATATTAAAAATGCCAAATTTTAATAACTCTAATCTGCACTGAAATCGGTTTCAGAAATATAACATTGTGTCTCTTCCTACATTCTTCCATAGAAAAACAAAGGCAGTTTCGTGGGTCAATCAACACCGCATTTGCATGGGAAACTCCCCCATGTCTGCGGACTACGATAAAGAGTGAGTGATTGATCCGAGGATAGCAAGATAACTCGGCATTTTTTGAAATTTGGGGAAAAAGAACTTATCTTTTCTGGGGGTTTTACATTACAAAACATTTCGGGTTTTGCGAGGAGGGGGGGGGGCAGGCCTGTTCTAGAGTCTTTGAAAATTATTTAATACCTTTTTGAAACTCCTTAAAAAGTGCTTCAATTATATTTCTTATCAAATAAAGTATGAATTAACTGAATGGCCGAAATATTGCTCTTTCGTTAATCATTTTTAGAATCTGTGCACTATTTCTTTTAAAGGATTTTATGCGTTTTATACTATTGGTCATTTTTTTCTATTAAGTGCTGTTTCTGTTGGTGAGTTGGGAAACTGATCAAAAACTACTTTGTAATTATACTAAAAGTCGATGTAAGCAAGGGATGATGTGTGTATCTTTTCTCCTCCCTCGTTCTTTCCCTCTGTCGATTAATGTCAATCGTTTGCTAAACTACAAAAAAAAAAAAAAAAAATTGATTGATATTAATTTGCAAAAGAATGCAGAACATTTATAAATTTTGTTTGCCAATTTTCCAACATATTTTTGAAGTCCCAATTGCCCCATAATGCAGAATTTTAAAACTTTTTTTCAAAAATTTCCCCGGGAAAACCCTCGGACTCCTTAAAATTACAAATATTCCACCCCCTTAAAAAAATTCATTGCATCTCTCTTTTTATATCCTTACCCCAATAAACGTCTGTCCAAAAAATTAACAACAAAAATAAATAATAAAAAAACATACAAGAAACAGCAAGGGGGGGGGAGGGTCAGTTGCAAAAAACTCATAACACACAAAAATATGTGTTTGGTCAATGTACGAAATGGGCCCTCCGCGAATATTTTTTCCTTTTCCAGCCTTGCGATGCACATACATGCATTATCTCTAAACTGTCAAAATGTGCTTAGTAATCTCAATAGCAATTACATCAGAGTAACTTACAAAAATTTATATCCTAAACGTCTTGTACTTTCATATTCTTAGTAAATCAAAGAAACGCACACACACATATATATATGTCTTTTAACTGTAAACTTTGAGGAAAATATCTGAGCCCCCCCTTAAAATTTCGCATATGGGCGCCCATGGTCAATATGTACAATTAAACTATAAAGAACATGGATAGGACAGTTAAGAATTATGAAACTGTGAATTAAATAAGCTCTGAAGGACTGCAAAAGTTATAATCAAGGCTAAAATAATACATTTAGCTATTTGAGCAAGTTAATAACCAAATCATGGCTCATTTAGCTATTCTATAAGTCTATCAGAATGTTATACTGCATCTCTGTTTATGTCTGACTGTAAATAGCCAAGCAAATGAGAAAGCAGTACCTGCTGAAGCGTCAGTAAGCATCCTGAGGAGCTTTAACTTCTTGACATGCAGGACATATGATGGATGTGTCCTAACATGGATGCATTTAAATGCAGGGACCACAAGTCCTTGGTGCTGACACCACTATTGAAATTTTTAGTGGTGGGTTTTATGGGGTAATTTTCTCACTTTTGGAGGCTCTAATTCTAGGGAGTTATTTTGTTGCATTTGAAGGGGGTGCACTGTTACTCTTGTGGGGATAAGCACTCCTGTCAGACGGACAGCACGTCATGTTTTATGCAAATCTGAGCTGTTGTTTTTCATTTTTAAGTTAGGTTCTCTCTTCTCCAAATAAATGGTTATTGTTAACTTGCCACTAAATTTTCATCTTATGATTTCAAGCACAAGAAAGGGGGTGGTCAGCTCTAACCTAGTCAATGCGCTTAGAAGATAGGCTATATAAAAATAGATTATGTAATAGATTATATATATATATAGAAGATTAGTAATAATATCTCTCTCTCTCTCTCTCTCTCTCTCTCTCTCTATATATATATATATATATATATATATATATATATATATATATTATAGATAAATATCAAATTACAACTCTATTTTCCATTTATTCAAGTGTAATATTCAAGTACAATTCATTCTAAATGTTCGTATACTCATACATAATGGAAAAAAGTGGTTTATGTATCAAGGGTGATGAATCTCCTACTTTTAATAAAAGCAGACTTGTGTTTTCCTCTATGGAGGAGTATCCTAACTGAATGTGCTTTTCTGAAATCAACTTTAATTTTAAACACAATGTAAGATTTTGTATTACCTCAAGTTCTGTAATTCCAAAATCTTCAAGCTTTTTATATTTTTCTTCAAATGTAGGGTGATTTATAGTAGCAGAAGGAAACTGCTCACTGTGAACGATTTGTTTCCTCTACCTGTTCGTCTAAAATCTCCGTATTTATATAGGAGACTGTCTATGTTCTGGGATGTGCTGGACACGTAAGTATTACTACAGCTATACAAACCCGTTATCATTGGTCTTTAAACGTTTGATAATTGTAAGATATTCTTGTAGAGCTAACTTCTTTCTCTTTTCATATAGGGAAAATCAATATGTTAAGTTAATTTTATGAAGCTCTCGTAACTGTGCTCCAAAGATTAATTTTTGTTATCTTCATGCTTAATTTTAAACACCCTTAACCCAATAAAGAATTTTGATTTTGTAACAATTTCAAAAACATCATTAAATTTGCCCTGTAATCTCTTATTAAAAATATTGTTTATATTCACAATCACTCTATTTGTGTAAAATAGATATTGTTTGTAGAGCACAACGCATCAAATTTTTTGAAAAACCAGATTTAAAATGTGAAAGATGAATGTCTAGTTATATTCTGGGTTTGAAATAAAATTTTGCAACAAATTTCCCTGTAGGATTAATGTTTAGAGGGACACATCTGGAGGGCTGAGGTATGAAGTAATATTAATTGAATAGTTACACATTTTCGCATTCTCATATTGAACAGTTTGCATTTACTGTCATGTTTTCTCCATGCCTTCATCCAAATGCTTTAAAAAATGCTTGCTGTTTTTTTCTGTATATATTTCATTTCATATTCAGTCCTGCCGGCTCATTGCCAAGTTATGAGTGTTGAATATAATTTTGAAGTTATGTTGTGTGGCAACACTAAGGTTAAAGATCATTTGGCATCATTTCTGTGATATCACTTTTAAACTTTGTGTAGTATCCTTCATGTTCTTTTTTTCTATCTGTGTTTCTGTATTGTCCACTCGTCTTATGCAATAAAATTTTTAGTTAAATCCGACCAAATGAAAGTTTATGTATTTCTGTAATTCCATTGTAAAAAGTTAAATAATACACAGTAAAATTAGAAAGAAATAAAAACTATTCTGTCATAGCCATAAATTCCCAATTTAGGGCTTTGCTATAAACTGACTCAACTTTATATTTCTGACTTAAACGATTGAAATTCAAATGCACTGTGTTATATCTAGTTAACTAGAATTGATCTAAGCAATGAATTAAATGTTATTTTATATAGAAATGTATGCATTTTATACTCTAATGTTATTTCATTTCAGAAGTAGCTCATGTAATCCTAATATAGGATGGATATTGATGAAGACGTTTTGGTACTGGATGCTTGTTGCCTTCACTTTGGATATCCTATTTAATGTGTGCCAACTTTTACCTCCCTTGGTTTTAGAGTAAGATTTAATTTAAAATGAATTATTGTCATTCATATGAGTGTTTAGTTTATTAAACATTAAAGAATGTATATAGTGCCAAAGTATGTTTTAGCTCTATTGTGAATTTAGAAACATTGTTAATTTTTTATCATTCCATTTTAGCATGTTACGTTATTCATGATACACGGGTACAAATTTTCGTGTAATTAAAATGAAAACATTAAAATAATGATACTTTTAAAACTCTTTTGTCTGTGCAGAATTTATGTAAAGCAGTTAAAAAAGCATATGCATTCAATCTTTTCACCACAAGGACATTTAATGCACTTTGTCATTTAGAGTGGTTCAAAACTTACAAAAACTACTGATTGAAAATATATTCTAAATTTGTGCCGGAGTTTTTTTCTTTCTAAGTTTAAAGAGAGTGCACTTTTAGAAATTGTGTTCCTGACACATTCCTTGCCAGCTTAGAAAAAAAAAATATCTGTTGCATTTTGTGCCATAATATTTTTAATATGATGACTGAAGAATGTTTTAATTGACCACAGTCTTCGTTATTACTAAAAAACGGGAAACTAGTTTTATTGGCACAGTGTTGTGCATCAGGTAATCTGTACATAATGCATGTACTTATGAAAGCTTTTATAAATAGGGAATCAGTTCTATTTTTGTTTATTTTTGTTAGGGGAGTCGAAGAAATCGTTAAATCCCCCAAACATTTAAATTTAGCAGAGTGTTTGATTTGCTAAATCGAAGACAAACTTTAAGTAACAAATAACATTTATTTAAAAATAACCAACAACTGTAAATAATAAAATCAAAGATAATTACAAAACAACTTATTACTTTCTGAGAAACTAAACCCTATCATATTCAGCCTGCATAGTTCTACCCTATTATGCCTGTTCAAGGCTAAGTGCAATTACTACCGGGGGAAACATGCCATCAGGCGAAAAGGACCGCGATTCGAAAGCCTAAGGCCCCTCTCTGACTTGAGAGCCTAGCGATGAAATGAATAAAACCAGCCTCGATCCGAGTCCTGACATCGCTTATATATCCCCGAAATTTGCATACACATTCTCCTATCGGTAGTGATCCAGGCAGCCAATCACAGACGACACGTGTCGTACAAAGCTTCTCGAACATTCGTTGGTTGACGTCAGATGCATGACGTTCCAGAATATGACGTCATACTTCCGGGAACGATCTCCGGAAAAGCAATGTTTACATTCATTAGTCTGACAGCGTAACACGGCCGTTAGGCTGAAGGAAAACGTAAGTAAAAACATGATATGCCTTAAACTTAGACTGTTGTAAGATGATGAGACTCTACTATCTAAGGGAGAAGCAGATATGCCTATCAAGGCCCCCCCTCTCATTATCTTGCAACTTGCAAAAACATGATACACCATCAAAAAAAGTCCCCCCAAGTAAAAATAATTTCGTTAAACTTTTAAATTCTCAAAAACTTCAAAAATATTAGTTTCTCAAAAATTACAATGAACAATGTTAATTTTTCAAAACAACAATACAAACATTTAATTCCACTAATACCACGCAAAACATCCAAATCCACGTTTTGACGTTATATGCCATTTTGCAACCATTTTTACTCCTGGAGTTAACACATTGCATTGCAAACAATAGAACTTCCTATTTATCTGAAAAAAAATTTCCGCAGTGACATTTCAATCGTGAGTCCTTAATTCATTTTCAAAGTCCACAGTTCAAGTCCTATGATGAAAAAGTTTTCTTGAAAAAACATCAATGTGACGAACAATGAGTCCTGAATGCAAAACAAGTCACAAATAGTCAATCTGCAATACAATAAACAAACCCAGAGTAACTGTTCAAATATCAGCAATACACTATAGCATTTAATCTTTTAAAATTTGAGTATAAGCATGTGGTGACCAAATAAAGAAATTTATGTATAGTACGTTGTATAAATATATTTGCTACAATTAATTTTTCATATAAGATTTTTTTCAATTTTTAAATACAATTTTTTTCCAAAAATTTGCAAAAAGATATTAAATTTTAAAAAAAAATTTTGTAATTCCAAAAAGATTTGAGTTTCAAAACATTTTTTTTTTTCAAATACAGTGTTTTCTCAATTATACAACATTAGTACAAAAATATTTTTCAATAAAAATTTGAATTTGAGATTTGGTGAGAGGTTTAGTGAATATATCTGACATATTGTGTTTACTCTGGACGTATTGTAAATTAAAAAGACTTTCATTTAACCAATCGCAAATGAAAAATAATTTTACATCTACATATTTATTGCGATGATTTTGTATAGGAGATTTTACGAAGTCTATCGCAGCCTGATTGTCAGCATACATTACAGCTTTAATTTTAGAATTCTTAATTAGCTTATTTTCTAAACATTCATCAACAATACGATCAAAATAAACAAGTTCTTTTACACCTTCGGCCATGGCGATAAATTCAGCCTCCATAGTGGACAAACTCACATTTCGTTCTTTGAACGTTCGCCACTCAATTGGAGCATTATCTAGTAATATCAACTGACCACCGACCGAAATTCTGTCATCTTTGTTTGTAGCAAAATCAGCGTCAGTAAAAATTTGAACTTGCAAATTACTACCTTTCAAACTTAATTTTAGATCTTTAGTATGATGAACATAACCTAGCAATCTTAATAAACCTTCCCAGTGTGATAATCCTGGGTTGCTTTGAAATTGGCTAAAGATATTAACAGCATAAGAAATATCAGGACGTGTTCTGCTAGCAATAAATGATAAGCATCCTAACAAACTTTTATATGGATATTTCGACATTTCTTCAATTTCGGTTTCAGTTGAAGGACAATCTGACTTTGAATAAACACTACCTTTGCTAATAGGCAAAGAAGAAATAGGAACTTTAAATTTACTAAATCTTTCATGAACTACGCGAATATAATCCGCTTGATGTAAATTTAAGACATTTTCTTCATTTTCAAATTGCACACCTAAAAGCTTTCTAGTTTTTCCTAATACTTTAATTTCTACATATTGCTGTAGTAAATTCAAAGCACTGTTAATATCCTTATCCTTTTTACTGAATAAAACAATGTCATCAACATATAACAGTAAAATTACTTTAGAATTATAATAAACACAATTACATGATAAAAATTTGTGAAAACCAATTTTAAACAGTATTCTATCAATTTCATAGAACCAAAGACGACCGCTCTGATGCAGCCCATATATAGCTTTGTTTAATTTTCACACATAATTCTCTTTGCCTTTTTCAATAAATCCTGCAGGTTGCTTCATATAAACATTACCATAAATGGGCGCGTATAAGTATGCCCTTTTAACATCACATTGTGTGTGTAACCAATTTTCCCGTGATACAAGTAAAGAAAAGAAAAATCTAATAGTACTAAAACAAACAACAGGGTTAAAGGTTAAATCAAAATCCAAACCCTTAATTTGATTCTGACCCTGAGCTACTAGTCTGCTTTTAAATACAGTACCATTATCACTATTCTTTAAAGTATACACCCATCTACATCCGATAGGATTTACATTTTCGGGTAGTTTTACTAGATCCCACACATTTCTTTCGTGCATCATACTTAATTCGTCTTCCATAGATGTTTGCCATTCCCCCCTTTGATCTGATTTTAATGATTGTTTATAAGTTCTAGGTACTTTTATATCACTTTCTAGTCATGACACATGTGTTAAAATTGGTGTTTGATTTGGAATTTCCCCCTGAAAATCATCATTTCCTTTAAAATTAAATGTAGTTGGATTAAAAGCAATATTTTCTCGTTCACAATACTTTGTTACATCATTTAATGATCTTAATCTTTGCTTTTTACCTTTTTCAAAATAATACACATCAGTTCTAGATCCATCCTGTCTAGGAACTACTTTGCGAATCCAAACTGCATCACGCATAGCTTTCAAAGGAAAATCCAAGTTTTCTTTATCTGAGCTTCAGATTCAGAAAAATGAGGTAAATTTTCTTCGTCTCCAGAAGACTCATTATTGCTTGGTATGGGCGAAATTGGCCAAAAATTGAAATTTTTCTCTTTAAGTGAATTTTTATCACCACTGAATTCGTCTTTGAAAAATTTGTTTTCTTTGAAAGATACATTTATAGATTCTATTACTTTATCTTTTTCAGGAAGATATATGCGAAAAGCTTTACGATTAAATGAATATCCAATAAAAATGCCTATTTCTGCTTTTAAATCTAACTTTCTTCGTTTTTGGGGTGGAATACGAACAAATAAGACATTTCCAAATGGTTTCAAATGGTTGATGCTAGGGACCTTTCCACAATACAACTCAAAAGGAGTTTTCACATGTTTGGAATGACACACCCTATTCCATGTGTAAACAAAATACAACATGGCCTCCGGCCAAAATGAAAATGGGAGTCCGCTTTCAGCTAATAATACTCTTGCGGCATTCCCTACTGTTCTATTGAAATTCTCAATCAAGCCATTCTGTTGAGGTGTATAGGTGTCAGTCAATTCATGGTGAATCCCTAATTCATTCAAAAACCCATCGAGTTCTTTGTTTACGAATTCCTTCCCGTTATCTGTCTTAATTGCGACGACTTTCCTTCCGAGTAATCTCTCAGAGCGAAGTATGTGCTGTTTTACTATTCCAGGAACTTGATCTTTAGTTTTAATTGGGTACAATGAGCATCTTTTAGAGTAGTCATCTATTATTGAAAGAAAATACTTTTCCCCATTTCTCCCGATAGTCGGACTTGGTCCCCACGTGTCCATATGTAACAATTGGAGGGGTTCTGTACTTCTGACTTTACCTTTATTGGTTCGAAACTTACACTTTTTAATTTGTCTAGTTTACATGTATCACAACTAAATTTACCCGCTTTAAATTTTGGTAAACCCCGGGCTGCAGACAATTCACCTGTTTTTCTAATACTTTCTGCATTAGCATGCCCGAATCTTTTATGCCATTTGTCCATATCTACTTCAACATTTTGTACAAATGGTTGATTTTCAGAATTGACAGGTAATTGCTTTGACTTTTTACAAAACACATTATATACACCATTTTTAAGTTTAGCTTTAAAGATTATACCTTCTTTGTCAGATACCTCCACAAAACCTCCCCCACCTTTAAATTTAGCACCACCCTGGTCGAATTTAGTACCAGACAAAATGTTACGTCTTAGCTGGGGAGAGTACATTACGTCTTGCAGGACAACTGATCTTTTTCCAAATCTAACTTTCACTTCCCCTTTTCCCTCAATTGGGAATGTTTGGCTTTTAACTGCTACTGCCATGTTAACATCTGAAAGGGGTTGAAAAGTCCTAAACCAGTTCTTATGTGCACAAAAGTGATTTGATGAGGCGATATCAAAAATAAAATTATTTCGTTTTTCCTGCACATGGCTTAAATTAGCTTCAGACAAGAAAAACAATTGATACTCACACCGGGTATTTGAAGGTGATCGGCGTCTATCTCGGGAATTCCGCCGCCATCTCCTATTCCGATTCCTTGGGCTCGAACCTCCGTGCCTGAATCTGGACTGATGTCTTCCTCGGTCATTCCCTTCTCGAGATGAGCTGCTGGGTTCCTTGGCATCTTTATTTCTTGGACACATTTTCCTGATATGACCCTCTTCTCCGCGTTTGTAACATAGGATCTTTGTTGTCCTTGTTGTCGTCTGGTAGACTTGGACCGGGTCCTTCTCTTCTTTCAAAACTGTCGATTTTCTACGATGATTAGGTCAACCAGGATCTTCTCAAAAGTAAAATCCGCGTCACGTCTTGTCAGGATTTGTTGCACCACGTTGTCGTAGCTTTCTGAAAGGTTCCTCAATAACTGGAATGTCAGGCAATCTTCAGGATAATCTTTGTAGATAACCTTGATGTTGTCGTAGATTCGCTGAAGTTTTGCCGCGAAAAGGTTTAGCTTCTCACCTGGCTCCCATTTGCATTTATTAAATTCCACGAACAGCTGCATTTTGGAACATCTGTTTTGAGGGAAAAAATGGGACTTCAATTTCTCCCACGACAAACACGGGTCTTCAATCGTCTCGATTATCTTCTTTAAGTCCTGCTGTATATTCAGGAAAATCAAAGACAGGGCTGTCCGCCTCCTCACAGCAAAATCTGTGACGTCTTTCTCGGTGACTCCGGATCCTTCTTTCACGACTGGCATCTTTTCCTGACCAGTCACGATATGCCATGTGTTCCGCTCCATTAGCAAAAATTTCATATTTGTGGCCCACTCCACATAATTCTCACTGTTGAGCATGGGTATTTGGAACTGTAAATTTGCCATGGTAGTATTTTTAACTTTCTTCAAAAATTTCATAAACCTTGCAATTTCTTAGCAAATAATTAGCTTTGCATAACACAAAATTTTTAAAAATTATTCATTCGGCTCGCTTTCACCATTTGATACTTGGCAGCCCCCACTTCTAAAACTCTTATTACTTTGGGGTTCATTTGCAGGGGAAAAAATTTCAAAATTTCTCAAAATTTTCATCAAAAATTTCAAACTTTCCAAAAAAAATTTAATTTACTTCTTCAAAAAAAATTCAATCTCTGCACAGGAAGGGCTACTGGGCCCATAACCCTTGTTAGGGGAGTCGAAGAAATCGTTAAATCCCCCAAACATTTAAATTTAGCAGAGTGTTTGATTTGCTAAATCGAAGACAAACTTTAAGTAACAAATAACATTTATTTAAAAATAACCAACAACTGTAAATAATAAAATCAAAGATAATTACAAAACAACTTATTACTTTCTGAGAAACTAAACCCTATCATATTCAGCCTGCATAGTTCTACCCTATTATGCCTGTTCAAGGCTAAGTGCAATTACTACCGGGGGAAACATGCCATCAGGCGAAAAGGACCGCGATTCGAAAGCCTAAGGCCCCTCTCTGACTTGAGAGCCTAGCGATGAAATGAATAAAACCAGCCTCGATCCGAGTCCTGACATCGCTTATATATCCCCGAAATTTGCATACACATTCTCCTATCGGTAGTGATCCAGGCAGCCAATCACAGACGACACGTGTCGTACAAAGCTTCTCGAACATTCGTTGGTTGACGTCAGATGCATGACGTTCCAGAACATGACGTCACACTTCCGGGAACGATCTCCGGAAAAGCAATGTTTACATTCATTAGTCTGACAGCGTAACACGGCCGTTAGGCTGAAGGAAAACGTAAGTAGAAACATGATATGCCTTAAACTTAGACTGTTGTAAGATGATGAGACTCTACTATCTAGGGGAGAAGCAGATATGCCTATCAAGGCCCCCCCTCTCATTATCTTGCAACTTGCAAAAAAACATGATACACCATCAAAAAAAAAGTCCCCCCAAGTAAAAATAATTTCGTTAAACTTTTAAATTCTCAAAAACTTCAAAAATATTAGTTTCTCAAAAATTACAATGAACAATGTTAATTTTTCAAAACAACAATACAAACATTTAATTCCACCAATACCACGCAAAACATCCAAATCCACGTTTTGTCGTTATATGCCACTTTGCACTTATTTTTGCCCTTAGAGTTAACATATTGCATTGCAAACAATAGAGCTTCTTATTTATCTGAAAAAAAATTTTCCGCAGTGACATTTTAATCGTGAGTCCTTAATTCATTTTCAAAGTCCACAGTTCAAGTCCTATGACGAAAAAGTTTTCTTGAAAACGAAACATCAATGTGATGAACAATAAGTCCTGAACGTAAGACAAGTCCACGTCGATGTCACAAGCAGTCAATCTGCAATACAATAAACAAACCCAGAGTAACTGTTCAAATATCAGCAATACACTGTAGCATACAATCTTTTAAAATTTACAAAGCTTCTCGAACATTCGTTGGTTGACGTCAGATGCATGACGTTCCAGAACATGACGTCACACTTCCGGGAACGATCTCCGGAAAAGCAATGTTTACATTCATTAGTCTGACAGCGTAACACGGCCGTTAGGCTGAAGGAAAACGTAAGTAGAAACATGATATGCCTTAAACTTAGACTGTTGTAAGATGATGAGACTCTACTATCTAGGGGAGAGGCAGATATGCCTATCAATTTTGAGATGCAGAGTTTGAAAGTCTAATGAATGCTGAAAATACTGTGGTTAAGATAATTGAAATATGGCAATTCATGATGTATTGATGTGATTGAATATTTTTTTTCTGTATAGTTTTACCTAGTTTTTTTTAGTTACACTGATTTGTTAAATTTCCTGCTCATTATGTTTAAAAAGTGTGGAGAAAGGAGTTGTATTACTGTCAATATAAAATATATTCAGAATTAGAGATAGACCTGATTATTGTCCTAATAAAAATGATTGAAATATCATAATAATGACAGAATCAGTATATTTTAAACTATTATTAGCTATTATTAACAGCAGTAATTATTACTTAACAGTTATCATAAATTAGTTAAACTTAGTTATATTATAGATCAATTACTTGCGTCCTGCATTTAATTTCGAGAAAAACAAATGTACAGGAGCTTTACCTGCTTCAGAAATAGTTTTCATATGTAAGTGTAGTTTGCATCTCATATTGTTGTAATAACTTCCTGATAGTTTTTTCCAGCTTGTCCGATTTAGAGGGCCTTCTTTTTGGCTGCATAAATTAAATGGAGGTGTTTGAGCCTTAAAATTTGGTAGGAATGACTTGTATGAAGAGGAAAGTTATACAAGGCATATTACACTGCGATGCAAAAGTTTAGACAAAATGCAAATATGTGAATAAAAAGAAAACTATTCAACGAAATGCTTTCAAATTTCTACTGCAGGTACACAATATGGTCCCAAATACGTGTCTGGAGTTATTATAACTATAACTGGAATCAAATTTTGGATATTACAAAAGATATTTTTAACATTGGTGCAAAAGTTTAGACAATAGTCAGATTTTATGCAAATATCCCTTGAAATGTGATTGGTGGAGGAAATGCGAGACTGTATTATTCATTTATAAAGTGAAGAGATTGCTGAATAAATACTCAAAATCTCAAAAGCTCTTTAGTTCTCGTGTAAAGAAGATGAGAAAGTTTGGAAGCCGAAATTTGAAAATGAACCTACTTTATTAATTTTTTGTCTTTTAAATCGACTCTAGTATGGTAGTACATTGCTTTTTACTTTGTGGAGAGCAAATTCAGACATGCATATCGATCAAAAAGTCCAAGAAAAATTATATTTCTTAAGGATGAAGGAATTGAAAAAACGGCTCAGACTGACGAGTCGCCCCTTAATCCTACAAAACTTCAACTTGGGTCAAAAACAGCACGTGACAGCATAAGTAGATGAACAACTGAATCGGAATGCATAAAAAAAACAAAGAATTGTGCATGAGCCTTTTCAGACAGAGTGTCCCAAATAAGCCAGATTTTATTGGTAAAAGCAGCACAGCATATGATGATTGGATATTTCTCAAGTCCCGCGAAAAGAATTATAATCCATCTAGGCCATCCCAATTTTAATAATTTCTAACAAAGAAAGTACCATTCATTTTTTAGTCACGATGATACATATGCTGTTTTCACATTAAAATCTGGCTTATTTGGGACACTCTGTCCAAAAAGGCTCAGGCACAATTCTTTGGTTTTTTTATGCATTCCGATTCAGTTGTTCATATACTTATGCTGTCACGTGCTGTTTTTGACCCAAGTTGAAGTTTTGTAGGATTAAGGGGCGAATCGTCAGTCTGAGCCGTTTTTTCAATTCCTTCATCCTTAAGAAATATAATTTTTCTCGGACTTTTTGATCGACACGCATGTCTGAATTTGCTCTCCACAAAGTAAAAAACAATGTACTACCATACTAGAGCTGATTTAAAAGACAAAAAATTAATAAAGTGGGTTCATTTTCAAATTTCGGCTTCCAAACTTTTTGATCTTCTTTGCATAAGAACCAAAGAGCTTTTGATATTTTGATAATTTATTCAGCAATCTCTGCACTTTATAAATGAATAATACAGTCCTGCATTTCCTCCACCAATCACATTTCAAGGGATATCTGCATAAAATCTGACTATTGTCTAAACTTTTGCAACAATGTAAAAAAATGTCTCTTGTAATATCCAAAATTTGATTCCAGTTATAGTTATAAGAACTCCAGACACGTATATGGGACCATATTGTGTACCTGCAGTAGAAATTTGAAACACTTTCGTTGAATAGTTTTCTTTTTATTCACATATTTGCATTTTGTCTAAACTTTTGCATCGCAGTGTATATAGAAAACCATGCTCACATGGAGGCAATTACATTGATTTTTCAAAGTGGAAGAGGGTGGGGGCAGAGATTTTCCCCTACTGATTCCTCTGAATAATACGCTTTGCTTCTGCTTTAAAGCAACTAATAAACCAATCTTGTTTATTGCAGCCCTACTGCAATACCTCATTCAATTTCATGTCATTGTTGATTAATACTTTCTTTTTCTTTGAAAGAGTTTTTAACTCAAATATAGCTCACAATTCTGAAAGTCGATAATATTGAGTTTAAGTTTGCATTTAAAACAAATATAAATTTTTCTTATTTATAGTATCTCTGTAAGTGTTGTCAAAAAAAGTTAGACATTAAGTAAACTCACAAAGTATAATCCCATGCAGTTGAGATTTTAAATTCACCAGTGTATAAATATTGTTCAATTTTTCATTTTTTATTGGTCTCTGTGTTAAATTTTAGCTTTGAGGGAAGCAGACTCTAATCTCTTTTCCTTTTGTGTACACCCCATTGAGTTGTCCAAGAAATAGCTGAAGCAACTAATTCCACTTTAATTTCATGTCTTGCTTAGTATATTAAAATAAGCATTTTTTTTTTCTAGTCGAATCATTGATTTTGTGCATAGTGAAGATTATGAGTGGAGAGGATATTTGTATTGTTTCGCAATCTTCTTCACAACTGTTATCCATACTATGTTACGCAACAACTGTGTATTTTTTTCAATTTGTATTGGCTCTCAAGTGAAATCAGCCCTTATAAATGCAGTTTTTAGAAAAGTAAGCTTTTTGAATCTTTTTAAAGCATCAACTATCAGTCAATTCTTCTTAATTTTTTCTTTTTATGATGTGTTTGAAACATATAATTGATTGTTTCTAATTGTATTTTTTCAGTTTATTTCCTGATTTCTTCGTAGATAAAAGAAATATAAAATGAATGAATAAAAATTTATTTTCTGTATAGTCACCTATTTTATTTTTAACCCATTAATGCCTAGCGTCCCGTTTTAGGAACGGTCCAAAAAAGGGTCTGAATTTCCCAAAAATGAACATTTCAACCAAATAATAGTGTTCAATTAGTACCTTGGTATTGTTTCAATTTGTTATTAACAGATTGCAGCACATAACCATTGTAAAATGTGTTCTGTAGCAGTTTTAATACACTGAAGTGACAAAAGTCATGGGATAGCAATATGCAAATTTTCAGATGGCAGTAGCATCGCATAGAACAGGTATAAATGCGCAGTGCTTTTACAGAGCTTTCATTTCTGTTCAAGTTATTCATGTGAAGAGGTTTTAACGTGATGATGACCGCACGACGTGAATTAACAGACTTTGAACGCGGAATGTTAGTTGGAGCTAGACGCATGGGTCATGCCATTTCGGAAATCGTTAGAGAATTCAACATTCCCAGATCCACTGTGTCAAGAGTGTGCCGAGAGTATGAAATTTCAGGCATAACATCCCACCATGGACAGCGCAGTGGTCGACCGCCTGCACTTAAAGATCAAGACCGGCGACGTCTGAAAAGAGTCGTAAATTCTAACAGACAAGCAACACTGCGTCAAATCACCGTAGAAATCAATGTGGGACGTACAATGGACGTGTCTGCTAGAACTGTGCGGAGAAATTTGGATTTCTTGGGCTATTCCAGCAGAAGACCGACTCGAGTGCCTTTACTGACAGAACGACATCGCTTGCAGCGACTCTCGTGGGCACGTGAGCATATCGGTTGGTCCCTAGATGAATGGAAAACCGTGGCCTGGTCCGATGAGTCACGATTTCAGCTGGTAAGAGCCGATGGTAGGGTTCGAGTGTGGCGCAGACCCCACGAAGCCATGGACCCAAACTGTCAGCAAGGCACTGTTCAAGCTGGTGGTGGCTCCGTAATGGTGTGGGCTGTTTTTTCATGGCATGGACTTGGTCCTCTAGTGCGACTGGACCGAACATTGACTGGAAATGCTTATGTGCAGCTACTTGGAGATCACTTGCAGCCATTCATGGACTTCATGTACCCAAACAACGATGGGATTTTTATGGATGACAATGCGCCATGTCACCGGGCCACAACTGTTCGCAATTGGTTTGAAGAAAATTCTGGACAATTCCAACGAATGATTTGGCCACCTAGATCGCCCGACATGAATCCCATTGAGCATTTATGGGACACCATCGAGAGGTCTGTTCGTGCCCAAAATCCTGCCCCATCAACGCTTTCACAATTATGGACGTCTATCGAGACAGCATGGCTCAATATTCCTGCAGAAGACTTCCAACGACTTGTTGAGTCCATGCCACGTCGAGTTGTTGCACTTCGCCGGGCAAAAGGAGGGCCGACACGATATTAAGAGGTATCCCATGACTTTTGTCACTTCAGTGTATGATCTTTATCAAAAATTACATCGTTCACAATCTCAAGAAAAAAAGCGAAGTTTTCAAAGTTATTCCCAGCTTCCCAGTTTATGTTAATTACTGATTTTATTTCTTCTTATAAAATGTCTTTTTAAATATTATATCGTAGGCAGAAAAAAATTTTAGTAAAAAAATGTATGTACCCTCTGGGGTCTATCGTAACTTTTAACGGCCAATTTTTCTTTCCTTAATAAAAAAAAATATTTTTTACCTGATATTTTTTTATTATTTTTCCTGTCCATTAAACACTGTTTGTAACCAGTATATAAAATATCATTGGAAAGAAAATGTCAGGCATTAATGGGTTAAACAATGTGTAACACATTCTTAGGTATTCAAAGCAAAAAAGTTCTAATTAAGAGCAAAAATTTATTAATAATTTTGAAGGAAAATTCTTAAATATTATTTCAAAAAAAAAAAAAGTACCATTAAGAGCAAAAATGCCTTCTCTTCCCCTTTCCCTTTTATTAGAAATAAACTAAAAAAATATTTTTAAACAGCACATGGTTTGCCACCAGCCTGCAAGTTGTAAAATTTTTTTTAACTTTCATGCTCAAAATATAATTTCTTCATGTATAATTTGCAGCTGGATTTAGTTCGGTATTAAATCGGTAGAAAAAGGGGATTAATATGGAAGTACATGTATGATAGGTATTTAAAATCAGCATAAAAAGCCAATTTATTTTCAGTAAGGTAAGAAAAAGAATAATTTTTATAATTTTTCGGAGATACTTTTTCAACTTGTTTAAAATAAACACACTGGATTGATTTTGGAGTATTTAAACAATTTTAGATAACTTTTTTTTTTGTTTTCAGAATTTATGGATATCAAGTGAAACAAGAAAAAACTATTCAAGTGGAAATCTGTTGAACCTTATTTCTGTGGATGTTGAAAGAATTTCTTCATTTTCTGAGTATGCATCAGCTCTGATTTCAGCTCCTCTAAAAATCATCTTGATTATGGTTCTCATGTGGCAGTATTTGGGACCTTCATGTTTAGCTGGCGTTTCCATAATTTTTATCCTTGTTCCAGTGAGCTTTTACTTCTCCAGATTAAGTGAAAATTTTACAGTAAGTAAATTTCCACCCTCCTTTTTTTGTCATTAAAAAACTTGCTGCTTTTAGGCTATGAAATGAAGTAAAGTCAAAGAATTGAGGGCTCAGTAGGTGATCAAAAATCTATTGTCCGGAACACAATTCTGAAATACAATTCAACAAGTACCTAATGGGATTGCCTTGAATCTCCCAAAGTTCTATTACAAGACGACCAAGATGCTCAAACTGATATACACAAAACAGTTCACAATCATATGTTGACAGAGCTGCCAACAGTTACAAAAAAATCATAGTTTATAGAAACCACAGCCTTGAATTACGATGCTACGAAAACACGTCCAAAAATTACGATTTTTAGTATGATTGCATCTGTCTCTGTAAATTTTTCCCATTTTGGTTACCTTGCTGATTCTGCCTTATAGATATCGCTAATTTTGGACTTACCATTATGTTAAGTTCTTTTATATCTCATATTCCATAGTAGAGAACTTGCATGATCGCAGTTTTGCTACTCCCTTTCCGAAATTTCAATCCGGTTGCATCCGAGTTGAGTCTAGCTAGATTGTTCATTTTTCCTATAAATTAATTAAAAACAATTTGAAGGGCAATGGAATTTAGAAATTAGGTAATAAAAGTGGTAAAATTATATAAAAGTCGGTAAATGTTGCAAAATACATCAAGTCTGAATTTGTTCATTGTTTTTAAACTTAAAATATATACGATCAGGAAAACTATCTAATATACAAATATATTTAACCTTTAAATAAAATAAGCTATTATATTAAATTTAAATGTTAACTATATTAGCTCATACCATTTGCACTAATATTTTTGCATCTTCCGAAATTTTGTGTTTTTTTAACTAAATTTGAGGAAGTTTTTAATCAGATGAAGAGGTGCAAAAATTTTACTGATGCCAGTTTCTGAAAGTTGGCAAGTATGCAAGAATTGCAGTCATTACATATATCTATTGTAATCATTCAAATAATATTGTTTTTTTTCTTAATAAAGCTCTAAATTTCTGTTTCTCCTACTGCAAATTTAAATGTATATTATTCGTTGTGCATGTATGTTTATGATTACATGATCCGTTCCCCCCCTCCCCCCATGTGCAAAAACTGATACTAATTTAGATTTTCAAAAGTTGGCAGCACTATATGTTGATAATTATTTGCTAATTGTATAGATTGATTGGGTCATTGTTAACACTCATGGTAATAAGATGTTTCTTTAATTTTCAAAGAGCTTTTAAAGAACACCCTCTGAGCATGGGTTAATATTGTGGGGTTGAATCAAAAATTTTAAAAGAACCATTTATCTGTATGTTGAAACAAATTGAGAGGGCATCGCATAAAATAGCCACAAATTCAAAATAAGGACTACCGTAATGTTTGCTCTTGGTCACCTGGTTTGCATTCCTGGAGGGCCGGGGGGGGGGGCAGTAATCTAGCTAATCTATATACATAAATGACTACTTTTTTTATGTATGTCCAGGGTAATCTTCCAAACTACTGGACTGATTTTAACCATTTTTTCAGCGTAGATAGCTACAGTAACAGGGAGCAGGATAAGCTATAATTTATTTCTAAAAAGCTTAGTTTAAAAAAGTTATTATTGAAAATAGTAAATTTCATGTAATTTTCCCATTAAATGATTAAATTTTCAACCCATTGTTGCAAAAATTTGTTACCTCGCAACAACAATATTTAATAGTAATCATGATGAAAATTTTAAAGCAAGGCTTTTTTGGAGTAAGTATGAAATTTATTGCTTTCTTAGGATTTCTGTATTTATCTATGCCAATAATCGCTAACGGGGTAGATAAAAAGGGTTTTTGGCAACACATAGGAAGTGGTAATCACATCAGCTGTTTTTAGCAATTGAGTTTTCACAAATGGAGTCACAAGTATAGAAACTGTAATAATGGGACTTATTTAACGTGCAGTATTTGGAAATGGTCGACTCCAGTGCGATTGATACTGTAAATATATATTTATTTTAATATACCAAGCTTATACGATTCCTATTTACCTAAACATTATTTGTAGCTTGCATTTGTATTTAGGGTGTGTAATGCAGTTTTTTAAGTTGTCCAGACAGAAAAATAGCCATTGTTTACAGAAGTAGCCATTTATGTACATAGATGTGCACTTTAATGTTGAAAAAATCATGAATGAGTCTCACTGAAACACATATTACGCGGCAGAAACCCGGGCAGAGCCGGGTACCCGGCTAGTTTTGCATATTCAATAGCATGGTTCCTGTGATGTCAATCATAGCAGTTGGAATGCTGTTTTGTATTGCATGCAGCAGTGTATAGATGTATGATATAATGGGGAGATTTGATTGTAATTTTATTTTTTTGAATTTATATTTATGTACTGTCGAGAGGCATTCTACATTTTTTCTAATAATCCTCTATAGTTATTACCGGAACTTAGTTTCCAAAGTAAGTGTAAGAGCCTTGCAATCTTCCGAACTTATGCATAGATTAATTCGTGAAAATATCCTTTTGTTTTATGCTTACTTTCACGTTATTAGTTAATCCAAACTCTTAATCTGTTGCAAGGCAAGCTAGAAAATGTTTTTAACGATATGGTCTAGTCAATTTAGCTCTGACAAAAAATCTTCATTGAAAGCATTTCACCTATTGACAACGTTCTCATTCTTGTACTATCCGTCACTTTTCCACTACTGTTAGGAAAACAATATTAAAATCTGTTTGGAATACTAATCGTAAGTGCTGAAATAAGGATTATTGCTACATATTGAATCAACTGGTTTTTAATGCAAAAAATAGTATTGCACTGAAGAACAAATGAAGAACATCGTGAAACGTAATGTAAAAAAATTAATTTTATCTACTTAATTTTGTATGTAATCTTAGAAAGTTAATGTAAAAAAGAAAAGGTGTGTCAGTTACTCTTGACAAGAACATGTAACAGAAATGCCAGTTTTTAGTGATCTAAATAAAGTAATTGGAATTCAAAAGAGAACTTTCTATTTTCTTTTCAGGACAAACAAATGGAAATTAAAGATCTGCGGTTAAAATTTATGAATGAAATACTGAGCGGAATAAAGGTAATTTATCAAAGCATACATTTGTGGAAAAATTTTCCTCGATGCATAAACTAAATTGCTGTTTAAATTAAAGGAATGGATGAAATGTGACAAACATTATATCCATTTATATATATAAATACATATATATACACATATATATATATATACACATACATATATACATACATGCATATATATATATATATATATATACATATACACAGACAGGTGGAGTACAAAATAATACGAACGCGTGTGAAAGAGTAAGAGGCAGCATTGGCTGCGGGGGTATACATTATATATATATGTGTGTGTGTATAATATACTTTGCGAGTTTTACTTATAAAAGTCAGGAAAAAAGGAAATTTTTTTATGTTTGGTTATGTTTTTGTTCTATTATTTAAAACTAAATTCATGAGAAAAGGAGGACCTGCCAGGCATGAAAAGAACTTTGTTTTTTTTATTATTATTACAGTTGAATTAAAGATTTTAACATTTTGAAACAATGAACATTGAAGGATTTTTCCCATTAAATGTAATGCATAAACTTAGTATCAATGCAATTGCTAAAATTAGAAACCGTCTAATTATGGTAAATTCTTCAACAATATTAATGTAGATTTTTTAATCTATAAACTGTTAATTTTTTGACTTTTTCAATTCTCCATTCTTGTGACTTTATCAGAACCTTTGTTTCTCAAAACCTTATTATTGTAAATTGTTTTTCCCCCTTGAAATTGAAGGGAGATGGGTTAGATTTTATAAATTAATGTATATTTCTGAATTTTTATGGCTAGTTGGAGTCTATTAAGAAAGTTTCATTGTAGTTTAAAGTATTCTTTCTGTTCCTTAGCCAGTGTTATTGCTTTCACTATTTTTGTATTCTATTCTATAACATGCTTGTTTGTTTTCTTTATAGCTCATAAAATTCTATGTATGGGAACTTCCTTTCTTAAAAAAAGTATCGGATACAAGAAAAAATGAAATGAAATATATCCGTTTTGGTCAGCTTTGTTTTGTTGTGTCAGCATTTGTATTCTCTATTGCACCATACTTGGTAAGGTTCTGCAGTATATGTTTACTTTCATCATTTTCTATAAATACTGGTAATATTTAACTTGCTGCTGAGTCTTATTCATTTTATGTTCCTTTGACGCGGGTATCTATATTAACCCCGAGTTGCATTCAGAAACAAATGTGCTCTGAAATTTTCAAATTTTTTAATTTAATGTTTTTTAAAAGTCAAATTAAAAAAAATCTGTTAATTACTTTTTATGATCAAAGCTAAAAAGTACCTATTCACCCTGTTTTATGTTAGTTTTATTTTGAATTTAAACAAAATCCAAAGAGATCTAAATTTATATTTTGACTCATACTATACATGCTGTCTTCTTTTAGCTAGTTTTGAAACATAAAAAAAAACTCTCTTCTGCTCTTTGACCAGTCATTTTACAGTATTTTTTCTTTATATTATGAAGCCTGATTGGTGAACATGAAGCTTGTAAACCGTGTAATTTACCACAATCTATGATCTTTAAGTTCTTGAAATTATTTACGAAAAATTTGTTTAAGTTGTTTCACTCTTAATGTTAAACGTTATCAAACCATACTTGACTGAAATATTTAAATGGTGCAGACTTCACATTTTACTTTCTTATAGGTTGCCTTAGCAAGCTTCACTACTTATCTTTTTATAAATACAGAAAATGTCCTTAGTCCTACTAAAGCATTTGTCACACTGACTCTAATGGATCAGCTTAGATATGTTTTGTTTGATGTTCCAGCAACTATTTCAGAACTTATTCAGGTAAGAATTCATTTAAAAATGTACTACAGTAGAGCCTCGATTTTTCAAGTTAAGTACGACTGCTGGTGCCTTGGATGCCGGTTATCTCGGTTAATATAAATTTTTTTGCAAAGACTTTTCAAGATCACAAATTTTTAAAATGCATTAATCAAAACTAAAATAGAATATTTTTTAATCATGAAAACGAACTAGTAAAAAAGAAACGTTTTACAGCTAAAAAATTAAAATAGGAAAATATCTTGCAATAAGTTGAAAAAATCAGTTGAATTTTTTTGCAATATGTATTTAAGTATTAATAGATGCATTTAAAAAAACACAAATTTCCAGAAAGTAAATTTATTTTCAAATTGAAAATTTATTATTTTATTAAATTTATATTGTTTAAAAACAAAAGGTTGTTACCTTTTGTCTTCGTAAAAAGTCCCAAATTATGTTAATAGCTGCCAGGTCAAGCAAATTTTTAAGCTACAAAATGTTTATTGATGTGGTACCTCTTCTTTGCTCGAAATATTTCAGAGCAGTTGTTACAGCTTGGACACCTTTGATGTCACTTATAATCTTTGAATGCTCAGAATCCTTATCCAGTGGTCTTTCTTATGTTTCTTAAAAGTTAGAGCTTTTCAGGACAGAATAGCATGTGGCACAGACATAAAACACCTTGTCTATCCCAGGGCTTGGGTATTAACAATAAAAGAAGATTTCTGCTTCATATATTTTCAAACATATTCTCTGGTTTTTAAGATCTTTACATTGTTGGACAAATAAAATAAATTTCTGGGTTTGTGCACTTTCCAGGAAAAAGGTAATTCCTGGATTCTTGAAATTCAATATAGGGGTGTTGTTTTTGTGGATGTTTCAAACCATATCAAACCATACTTGACTGAAATATTTAAGTGGCGCAGACTTAACATTTTACTTTCTTATAGGTTGCCTTAGCAAGCTTCACTTGCTAAGGCAACCTATGCAAGCTTTTGGGGGGAACCAGCTTTTTGATAAACTAATTAGAAGAAAAGTTCTGATTTTTACTTTTTCGCCACAGACCTCAGGCTAATTTCATCTGAGAAATATTTTTGACCCAGGCACAGAAAAAAACATGACGTCATTTGTTTACTCTATTGTCACACCATTTCTCTTGATCAATGTAGGAATGAAATTGTTAACCAGACTCACACAGCTGGAAACTGTTTATTAAAATATATTCTAACTAATTAAAAATTTCCACACTTTCTTGATTGAAAATAGGACATCACTGTACTCAAAGGACATAAATAATGCATTCTTGGGTTGGACAATAGTAGCAAAGTATGTATGTGCTGATTAATGTTCAGTAATTGGTAATAAGCTATAACTGGTTGCTTTGCCAATTAATTCGCAGGGAAAATATTTAAAAAAGTTTCATAATTTTCAAACCTTTAAGTGTTCTTTGACCAAGAAATCAAGATGAATAAATTCATTAAAAATAAATGAATTTCTGTAAAGGAAGTGTAACATGCAGCATCAAAGTGTACTGTATAAAATAAAGCCAAACAATACAAAATTTGCGTAAAACTAAATGAAATATTGAAATTAATCCTAGCAGTTGATGTTTATGTATCACTACTTTGTAGAATGAAATCTGGGTCCTTTTTAATTGCACTGAAAAAATATGAGTACTTCAGGATTCTCAGAATATAAACTTTCTTGTTGGTTCTCAGGTATATTTTCTTACACTAAATAATTCTTCATTTTATTTCACTTGTTCACTTATCATTGGATTTTTGAAAAAATAATGTGCATGTGTTAATTTTCTTTTCTTTTACAAAAATTGATGGTTGAAGTAATGATGATTTTGTCAATTTAATTTTCCGTTTTAAATAAATATGCATATTTTCAACGCTAAAAACATGCTTCATATCTCAATAGTTTTCTCTACTCCCTACATTTAGCTTGGTGCTTAAGACTACCTTCTAATTTCCGTAAAGAATAAAAGTCTTGGATTATGTGGTTATTTATAACAGAAAAAAAAATACTAAACTTAAAGTGTCTTCTGAATAGAAGTAACGAGCTAAGTATTTGAATTTTCATGTCTAGTTTACATAATGCAATTTTTAGAAAATAATGCGAGAATTGCTCAAAAAAATTGAAATTTTTAAATATCATTTTAAAAGAAAAAAAAAAATAATTGAGAAATTGCAATATTAAAACTCATGATCATTAATCAGCTGATTAATCAGTAATTGGCTAATTTGCTTATTGATGCATCCCTGGCACTAAGTACCAGAATATCCTAAGTCATACCTGCTATAACTGCAATGGCAAAGAAAAGAGTCAGATTGCAAGACAGCATAATTCATGTCCTTTCCATCTTAGCCACGCTCTTGATCAATGAATACAAGCCACCTAACAATGTCATAACCACGGAGTAGAAACGCCAGAGGACGCTAGCTGAAACGCTCCCTACTTCCTACGGCATTCAATGTAAATGATACTGAATCTGTCCTCTCTTTAAATGGTGCTATGGGAAAGAAAAAAATTTTTTTTTCAACTGGATTTTGATGTAAATCTTCGACTGACATTATGAATTAAGTATGATTTTCATCCCACGAAAATAGGAGCCATATTTTTTGAGAAATAGGTTTAATCGAATGCACTTACCAACTTGTCAAATCTGACAGAATCTGTCATTTTTTAAAGACTGCTGTTGGCAAGAGTTTTTTTTTTTTTTTTTCAACTGGATTTCGGTGTAAATCTTCGATTGACATTATGAACTAAATATGACTTTGAAGCTCTCTAAATTGTGATAAATTATGCATGTGGCAAAAAATTAATTATGTCGGTACTTAATTTTTTTATTAATTAAAAATATTTAGTAGACAAAATAATTATTATAGACTATATTTTCATATTACCTTCTTTTTTACATGTTCATATTTTTATTTAATTACCATTTGTAATCAGTAATTGAAAAATTTATTTATTCATTATTATTATTTTTCTTCGTTTTACCTAATAATAGGAAATTTTATATTTACATAATTTTTACAATTAAAAATATATTCATTGGCTTAATTTTCGAATTTTTTTTATCTTTTTTGCTTAAACCTAGACTAATATAATGTATCTCTAACCAGGGGTGCCCACAGGGGGGATTATGGCGCATGTTTCGCCATAAAAATTTTTGGGGGGGATTTTTTAAAGCTAATTAATTAATTTATTTATTTATTTAAATTATTGATTAATTTATTTTTAATTAAAATTATGGGCTGATTTTTTTTGAATAAAAATTATTCATTAATTAATATTTTTAATCCACATTAGTTCTTTTATTTCTTTATTATTTTATTTATTTATTTATTTATTTTGTGTGCGTGTGAGTGTGCTTGGAATGTCTGGAAAAGAAAAAAAGCGATTCTGTTTTACGTATAATTAGTATTTTTAGAAAAATAATAATAAATAAAAAAATAATATTTACAATTTAAAAAAATAAACAAATATTTAAAAAAAAATAAATAATATTTTAAAAAATAAATAAAATAAAAAAGAGGGGTAAAAAAATAAAAAGCACAAGAGGGTTGGGAAACATTTTGGGGAGGGGGGATTTGCGCCATTGAGCTTGGGGGGGGGATAGGCACCCCTGTCTCTAACTCCGTTTAAAATACACAAAAATCATATTTTAAGATTTAAAAATTCTTTCCAGAAATTTTTGTCTCTGAATTTTTCCTCTGTGTCCTTGCTTCAAATTTTTTTATCATGTTTTTTTTCATTTAAGATCTGAAATTGACATTATGAATTAAATGTGTTTATTCCCACGGAAGTGAGTGCCGTATTTTTTAAGTGATTTTTTAAGTAGAGATAGTCGTAAAAGCTTAAATTATGATACAAAATATATTTGACGCTCGTTATAGTGACCACTCGTTATAAAGGCTCCCAATATTACGACCGGTGGGAAGCCCCCCCCCCCCCCAACTTTATCCCAATATACTCTATGTTCTACCTCTTATAGCGACGACTCGTTATAAAGATCTTTTTGTGGGACGGAGATGGTCGTTATATCGAGCGTCGACTGTAGTATAAATTTCGTCATTTCTATTTTACATGCAGTTTTTCTTATAAATGGCAGTGACCAGGACCGTCACTAAATCACAAAAGTCAGGGAGTGTAAAAAATCGGCTGCCCCTAAAGTAGTTCATTATTATTATTTTTCTTAGTTTTTACCTAATAATAGGAAATTTTATATTTATATCATTTTTGCAATTAAAAATATATTAATTGGCTTAATTTTCGAATTTTTTTCTTCTCTTTTGCTCAAATCGAATAAGTTTTAAGCCATTTGTGCCTAACCTATGGTCTGTGAGCCAAATGGTGTGTTTATTATTATTATTATTTCAACGTATATAATTATTTGTTATATATTATTAATTTTTTTTTAATTTTAATATTATTTTTTAAACATATTTTCTTTTTTTTTTAATATATTTTCTTTTTTTTAACCTATTATTTTCTTTTATTTTTAAATTATAACTATTATTTCTTATTTAAAAAATTCTGTGCTACGCCACTGAAAGTTATCATTTTATCATGACTAAGGCAGGGATTCAAGTGAAACAGGCAATCGCAAATTACAATCGCGACTGGAAATAAATTACATTAGAACGTTTCTTGATAAAAACATCGTGACGTCAGCGTGACGTTTGCCTATGAAAAACGAGCTAGTTAAAACGTCACAGCCTACTTGGCGAATAAGAGGAGATCGCTGAGTGCTTGTGAGCTCTTATTGGCTCCACCCGTAGTGACGTCATGCCAAGTTAAGTTGATGAAAGTGTAATTCACTTCCAGTAGCGATCGCAGTGCTGCTTCACTTGAATCCCTGCCTTAGAGACAGGGGTGCCCCCCCCCCAAGCTCAATGGCGCAAATCCCCCCTCCCCAAAATGTTTCCCAACCCTCTTGTGCTTTTTATTTTTTTTTTTACTCCTCTTTTTTATTTTATTTATTTTTTAAAATATTATTTATTTTTTTTAAATATTTGTTTATTTTTTTAAATTGTAAATATTATTTTTTTATTTATTATTATTTTTCTAAAAATACTAATTATACGTAGAACAGAATCGCTTTTTTTCTTTTCCAGACATTCCAAGCACACTCACACGCACACAAAATAAATAAATAAATAAATAAAATAATAAAGAAATAAAAGAACTAATGTGGATAAAAATATTGATTAATGAATAATTTTTATTCAAAACAAATCAGCCCATAATTTTAATTAAAAAATAAATTAATCAATAATTTAAATAAATTAATTAATTAATTAATTAGCTTTAAAAAAAACTCTTGCCAACAGCAGTCTTTAAAAAGTGACAGATTCTGTCAGATTTGACAAGTTGGTAAGTGCATTCGATTAAACCTATTTCTCAAAAAATACGGCTCCTATTTTCGTGGGATGAAAATCATACTTAATTCATAATGTCAGTCGAAGATTTACATCAAAATCCAGTTGAAAAAAAATTTTTTTCTTTCCCATAGCACCATTTAAAGAGAGGACAGATTCAGTATCATTTACATTGAATGCCGTAGGAAGTAGGGAGCGTTTCAGCTAGCGTCCTCTGGCGGCGTGTGAGAATTCGTTGCCACTTTTAGATAGCAGAGATTTAGCTCCTCCCCTTTAACCTCCTTGGTCATAACAAGGAATGCAAATGTAAAACACCATTCCTTCGATTGATGAATATGACAATGTGTATTTTGCAGTAAGGTAACAAACTATACAGTTCACCTGATTTTTTAACATTTGTAGGAAAAGTATCTTTGGAGCCGGAGCTGCATCGTTAAATCTTTGGAATGAGAATAGTTTGCATGTTTCAACAGAATAGTTTTTATTGCTAAATAATTCTGATACTTCTTTTAAGTTTATTTGGGTAGTTTCAAATAAGTTTAAAATATCTTAAATATTGTGTAATTATAATTGAAATGAAATTTCTGAATTTATGTGTAAAGATGAAAATATATTAATGATGCTATATTCATTTTCAGTCTATCACATCGTTGAAACGGCTGAAAGAATTTTTTCTTTCTGAGCAATTAAACCCTAATTCCATTGGAACCAACCCAGGAGAAGGTAAATCAATATATTTTGGTAATCTAGGTGCTTTTTATTACAAAAAGATTATTAATATTTTTGTTTGTGCAATATTTGTTTAAAAAAATCATGTATATTATTTTTAAATAGGAAATGCCATCAGTATAAAAAATTGTAGCTTAGCTTGGTCAAAAGGTACTGAGCCTTTTCTTCAAAATATCAACTTGGATGTAGGAAAAGGAAAGCTCATAGCTGTAATTGGACCTGTTGGGGCAGGAAAATCATCATTACTTTCAGCTCTCTTGGGAGAAATGTATAAAATAAATGGAACAGTTGATATGAAGGTAGGGAAAATGTTTCAAAATATATTGTTTTGTCTTATCACTATAACCATAAGTTGTGTTACTTGATAAAAGTTTATTCTGTTTTGATATAAGTTGCAAGCTAATGTCAAGAATCTCCACTCAAGCAAGTGTTTATTAATGCAAAGGATTTTCCATTTCATTTTCTTTCATGGTATTTAAAAAGAGCCTTAAAATATTGCTAATAACTTTCATAACACTAAAAAAGATTATGAAATGGTTGCAAAATATGCCTTAAAAATTTTCATGTGCAGCAATTCTGAAAAGATCTTTACCATTCTGAATATAAATAATGAAAATAAAATAGTTGAAATGAAATGGAGATTGCTGCAAAATAATGAAAAGGTCAGAAAGTTCTCTCTGGTATTAATTGTCTGAAGGGAAGGACACTAGCTACTAACCAGTTGAGCTAAGGAAAGAAAATGATACCTCAATGATAGAAAACTGTTACGGTTAACCGAACAACAAAATTATCGATAACCAGGAAAAATAAATTATGGGCCATAGAAATTCACCCTGTGGGAACTTGTTGGATCTTTATGGTATATTTGGCAAAAATTTCTTTCCTTGGCTATGAGTGATTTTGCTTCTGAACCACAATACACCAAATACTTTCTCTTGTATGCTCACTGGCTTGTTATTTATGGGGGGGGGGGGCAACCACTCACGGGGGCCAAGCCAAGTGTGGGGATTAACCTGACTTTGAGAAATCAACGTATTTTCATATAAGTGAGCGTGGTTTTGTTGTTTTTCGATGAAATTGCATTGTGTTTGTACCCTTTGCCAACGTGAAAAAACTTGAAATGACGGGCCTGCATGCTTATTATTTTCTGTTCTTAGCTTAACTGACTAGCAACTAGCGCTATCTACTACAGGCAATTAGTACCAGAAACAATTTTGAGAGTTTCTTTTGCAGCAAACTGTGTTAAATATAAACTGTAAATATTTTTGCTACTAATGTTTAGAATGGTAAAGATCTTTCTCCAGCACTTTTATCTTTTCAATCAAATTTTCATTTCAGTTTGCACCCATGATTTTACCTAATGTGTGTAGCTAAAGATAATTAGGTTTTTTTTGCCATGTGTGATTCTCTTAATAACTAAAAAGCTCATTGTATCTGATATCAAGTTATACTTTTACTCCTGTTCAATTCAAGCAGATTAAATGCAATAAAAACTATGTTTCAGGGTAGTGTAGCTTATGTTCCACAGCAAGCTTGGATATTGAATCAAACACTGAAAAATAACATTCTTTTCGTTAAACCAATGAAAGAAAGAGTTTATAATAAAGTATTGGATCATTGTTGCTTGAGACCAGACTTGGAAATTTTACCTGCGGGAGACCAAACTGAGATTGGGGAAAAGGTAATACATTTAATTTTTTCTAGAATTCGAATAATACTTTTCTTGAAAACTCATTTCAAAATTTATATTTGCACTTTTTTGTTTTGTTTACAAAATTAACATCTCTAGTATGCATATGTTTTAGTTTTTTATGTATATTTTCTAGTATTATGCATACTTATATTAAATAACCATTTCAAAATGCTGGTTATAAAAAAAAGAAAGAAAGAAAGAAGAAAAAAAGTAAGTGACCTTAATTGTAGACTTGGTGCGTAAATGAAGCATTGTTTTACTTTAAAATGTAGATAAATATTTTATAATTTTTCTGATAGATATAAGAATCTTTTTTAGAAAACTATTCAACTAATATTATCAAGCTGGTTTGGATAATTCCTGTATTTTAGGAATGTTATTTGGGAATTATCTGAGAAACATTTTTAAAAAGTTGTGTTAAATAGTAATTAGATATAGAGAACATGAAATTTTCATGTTAGTAGCAAAAACATTCACCCAAATATCAGAAAACAAAGACCATTTATGCGAGACATTTCTGATATACTGTCCCCAATTTTAAGTTTCACTTGCATAGATCTTATTTCAGGTTTTGTTTTATTAGTTTCTCTTTTAGTGTTTTATATCCATAGCTTTAATTATAATCACCCTGTATGTAAAAAAATTCTAAGGTGCCACTCATGTGCTAATAAAGGAATTCTTTATTATGATGCTCTTTTTGATGATGTCATTGGCATTTCTTTTAAAAAAAATTCTGGATTAACCTTTATATCCTCGCCTCAGAGTAACAGTGAGACATCATAACCTGGAAAAGAAAAAAAGAAAAAAAAAAAACAAATGTCCTACTGATGCTTTGAGACTGTGAAATATCATGTGATTGCAAGCATCTAATCAATGGTTTTTTCAATTAGGGTATAAATTTAAGCGGAGGGCAAAAGCAGCGAATAAGTTTGGCTCGAGCTGTGTTCCAGGATGAAGAGCTTTATCTCTTAGATGACCCTCTCAGTGCAGTTGATGTGCATGTAAGGAAGGCTCTTTTTGATGATGTAATTGGCAACAATGGTCTTCTCAAAAGAAAGGTATAATGGAGTTCAATAAAGTATTTTGCTTTTTTTTCACTTACTAAAAAAGTTACTAAGATCTAAATTATTTATGAGATTTGTTTAAATTTTAACTAAATCATTGTAAAAAGATCCTTTCATTTTCAATTGTCATTTCAAATAAAACAAACGAAAGAAAGAGAAAGAAATACAAATGCGATTAACAGCAACAGGCTCTGGGCCGAACTGGGCTGGTCCTAGTCAAATAATAGACCCCCAATGCAGATCAATGGCCGTCTTAAAGCTATCTACTCCATTGCTCTTTACTGCCTTTTTCGGTAAACTGTTCCAAACTCCCACTACCCTGCTAAAATAGTAATTTTTCCGAATTTCCAGGTTAGCCTGATATTTAAACAGCTTAAAACAATGACCCCTCTTGTCCTGCTTTCTGTGCAAAAATCTAGCCCCGTAATATCTTTCATTTTGATAAATTTAAACAACTGAATCATGTCCCCTCTGATTTTCCTTTGCTCAAGATTAAACATATTAAGGATTCTAAGTCTGGAATCATAGTCTAAATTTGAAAATCCATTTCTAACCTTGTAGCCCTCCTTTGTACCCTTCCAATAAATAAATATCTTTCTTAAGATAAGGAGACCAAATGAAAAAAAGAGAAAATAAAATAGTTTAATGTTAGAAATAAAGAAACTGATTTGGAATAACTTGAAGGTGCTAAATTTAATTCATTTTCTTTCTGTGGTATCTCTTATATTTTGTATAAAAATAGTACCTAGCCTTTCCTTTGGATTGTGCATAAGTTTCCACGTTAAAGACATTTATAAAAATGTCCTTGCAATATGTGTACAGAAAAGTTTTGTATTAACCTCCTATTGTAACTTGATTAGGACACATGATTGTTTAATGCAGGTTTAGTAATTTACAATGATTTCAGAGCTCTAGTAGTAATTGTTTTCTTTAACAATATTGTTATGCTTATCACTGAAAATTTTAATTTATAGCAAAGCTCGTTTTGGAATACTTCTGCATTTTTAAAAACATTTGAGAAAAATAAACAAGGGTTTTGGAAAAATAAATGATGTGTAAAATTGCATTTTTTTAAAAATCAAATTTCCATGCAGTATAGATGGTTCAAAATATTAAACCAGAAATCACAGCAATACTTAAAATTTGTTTCAAGATTGCCAAAGTTTGGAATAGGATTAAGGTTTTTAAGTAACATTATTTGAAATTCTTATAATTACTAGTATATAATTACTGGTATATAATTACTGCTTGAACTTGTAATTTTAAAATAATATATTGAAGTTTTAATCATGTGCATTTATTTACCTTTTTATAGACTAGGATCCTTGTAACTCATGACATTACAGTACTTCCAAGTGTTGACTTGATTGTTAGCATGAAAGATGGTCACATAGTGGAAATGGGTACATATAACGAATTGATGAGTAAGGAAAACTCTTTTGCAGCATTTATTAAAGAACACGCTAATATAAGTACTGCTGATGAAGGTGTGAAGAAATATGAAAGGTTTGTAGTATATAGTAGCAATCATTCCCTTTTAATTAGTAATTTATTTTAATTATAATCAAAATAAGTGTAATTAGAAACAAATTGGACAGTCTTTTCTCGTGTTATTACTATTTTTTTGTTTTATCAGTAGTTAATATTGTTTTTGTGGACTAGATATCTCTTTGTATCTTATTATTGATTTTTTTTCCAAATAGTTTTAGGAGCGTTTTGTTGAAGTATAGTTTAGAAAGTTTCAAGTTTAAATCAATTCATTGATGCATATTTCAAAGTCAATAAAAGCTGTAATTCTTTTTGTACTCCTTAAGCATTATTTTCTGATGAAGTTTTTTCAGGACTGTTGTCCTTATTCTAATTTTGTTTAGTTTATTTTGGATACATTATGTAAAAAACCCTTCGGCTGGATTCAAGTACTATACTCCATCGAAGAGTTGTTTGAAGGGTTCAAAAGTTGGAAATAAACCTTTTAAAGAGAAGAATGATAAAACGAATAACAAGGTTGAAATCTGGTGGTAAAAATTTTCGCACACCCTATGACAGTGTATTTCTTTATGAGATCGAGATTTTTGTAATGGGTTCAGCTTCTTTATGGGATAGTAAGTTTTGCAAAAGGTTTGTTTTGCAATTGTAATTTTTAGTATGGTACATTTGAAGAAAAATATTCTTACAATAAATTTTAGCAAAATTAGTTTGCATTATCAGGACATTTTGTTTATTCTGTTAATGTAAGCTATTTTTTAAGATGCCAAAAAAAAAACACAAAAATTCACGTCAAAATTTATGTCTCTCTTTGCACCCTTACGTTTTAAATACTAGATAATTATGTACTACACAAAGTTCAAATGATGCATATTTTAATTTTATTGATATGTGGGTTGAATTGCTTTTATTAGAGCTCATCTCCATTAGAGACTGATAATTTAAGACCAGCTTAGCTAAGCCGCCTCTTGGTTATCAGTTTTGGATTTGTATTTGCATTTCGATTTTACTCTGTAAGAAATTTAAATAGTTCTTTTTGTGATTGATTAAACTCATTTATCAAATGCTTTCTTCAATCATGATGTTCTAAAGATATCTATTGTAGTTCAAAAAGTGAAACATTGGCTTTTCTTTGTCTTTGTAGGAGTCTTTCTAGATTAATATCCACTGATTCAACTGCATCTAAAGTTTCAATGGAAAGTATGAAAAGTGGAGATAAAAGTGCGAAACTTTTGGAAATGGTACCGGATGTTGGTAGGCTTGTTGAAGATGAAACCATGGAAGTTGGTGGTGTAAGTGCTATGCACTTTTATTGTTTCATTTTAATTATAATTATTTTTCTTTATTAGTTCAGCTTGCTCGTGATATTACTGAACTTTTGAATTTCTAGACTTTTACTATACATATTAGTCATTGGTCTTCAGCTGTCAGTTATTGCAAAAAAAAAAAAATGTGATTTAACCCTGATTTTGAATTCTGTAGGACTAGTGATAAAAAATTTACCAAGGCAGGAAATGTGAAATCGAGGTTGAGGTTGAAAATGTAAGCACAGTGTTGGGAAAATTGACATTTACCCAATCAACTAGTGGGAAAATGTGTTCTGATTTTTGTTTTTAGATACAATTTCATTTATTTCATGTTCTTACCTAGAAATATTTTGACTAAAAAGTTTGGAGACCCCTGTTCTAAAATATTATAAAATTTTTACTTTAAGCACAATCAAGTAGTTTAAGCACTACAATAACATAAACCCAGATAGAACAAAAATGCAACTTTTTTTGACCAAAAAGTAAAACTCATTAAGTTCTACCACTGTCATTTTCAAAGTGCATTGAATTCTTAGAAAACTTGCTTCTTATAGATAATTTTCCCTGGTCAACACTGTCGCAAAAGAGGTAGATGACTTTTTATGAAAAAAAAAATTGTCTCCAATATCTCTTAATGATAAAGATCTGTGGGGATCAAATCCAAACATGAGTGTTGTTGGGATTAGAGATGTAAACTTTCAGGGAAAATTTATTAGAGTAAAACAAGATGTAAAAAAGAACATTGAATTTGTGTTAAAAATGTAGAAAAGTTTAAAAACTTTGTCATAAAAACATTTCAAGAGAGGAAAAATAAATTAGTTCAACTGGGGTGTGTCAGTCTATTATTTATATTAAATTTCCAATTATATTAAAAGCGTAAAACTGAAGATATTGACATTTAGTTTATCCTCATAGGTTAAACGAAGAATTTACCTCAATTATATTAAACACATAGGATGGCTTTACTTTATTCCTGCAACGCTTGGGTACATTGGTTTTGTTACCATTCAGGTAAGATTTAATTTACTGATCACTATGGATTTTAAATGTCTATGTTATGAAATAAACTTGGTGTTTAACAACCGTTTCATTTTAGGCTGGTGGAAATATCTGGGTTGCACAGTGGACATCAGATCCAGTCATTAATGGAACTGAGCAAAAGTCTCAAACAGTATGGAGGATTTCAATTTATGCTGCTATATTAACATGTGAAGGTAATTTTAATTATATTTTGATGTTTTTGTAAATTGTGAATTCATTCTTCTGTCTAAGTTACTATGTTCAGTTGCTCATTTATTATAAATTATGTAGTAGTAGTAAGGGAATGTGTGGCAAAGTGAAATAGTGCAGATAGTTTCTTTTCAAAAACAAGTAAATTTCGATTTTGTTTTGAAAATGTACTGTACATGAAGAAAAAACAATGTTTTATTATCAAACTTGCATTGAAAATTATTTTTTTATTTATGGCATCAAATTTGTACTTTCAATAGAAAGTGAAAACTTTAAATTTTTTTTTATGAAGCAAAGTGAAAAAGAAAATATTATTCTACTGAAATACTTTGCATTTGATGATTAAAAATATTTTGTGAATCAATTGAATGAGTAAATAAATGAATGAATGAACCATTAATAAGACAATAAACAAATAAAAAACTTAATATATGGAAAAAATAAATAAATGAAAGAATAAAGTAGAAAATAAGTGAATCAATGAATCAAAAGTGAATTATTAAATGAAAGAATAAATAAATTTTTAAAGTAATACACATATATAATTTAATAAATGATTGAATAAATTGACAAAATGAGCTAATTCATTTTGCCCCATCCACTTTGTCCAAAATGCATTTGACTAATTGTACAAAACATATAAAATAAAAGGAAGCTCATTATTAAAAAAGTCAATATTGTAAAAGATATTAGTAGGTCTCAATTAATATTTAAAATTCTAATAGCAACAAATCTTTTACTTCATAATAACAAAAATAATTTTTAACCTACGGCAAAATGCTACAATGAGAGTATCATTCTTGAAACTTGCTTATATTATCATATACTTTGATCTTAAAATTGACTACTTTTTCCTGGCTGGAATTGACTGTATAAGTTACTGCATGGTGAAAATATTACCATATAGGCTATCCTAAAAACAGGGTAAATATTTCAACGGTTTAAATCGCTTTGCTATTTTGCTTGCCTCATACTGCCTTATTTGTTTAGTGAGTCACTTGAATAGGGTTGAAAATACGTTTCTAGTTTTTTCTAAAATTAACCTTTCTTTCGAAAAAACATGGTGCCAGACAAAAGTTGTTGTTTTTGCTTAAAATTTTTTAGAGCACTTATGCCCAGGGACGTGCCGTCTGGGTAGGCAAGGTAGGCAGTGCCTACCCACGAAGAAACAGACCAACCTCACCACTTCATTCAAAGTTATTTAATGCGTTGATTAGAAAAAAAAATATTTCGGTTTTACACAGCAATAATAGAAAAAAAGAAACCAAAATGAAAAATTTTCATTTTTTTACACTTGAAAAGCAGCGACGGATGCTGCTTTTCGACCTCCGTATCTATGCAATGCTTAGCATGCGAAACACCCCCGTGCCGCACTTCGCGTTAGTCAAAGCGACCTTGAAGGCAGAATAAAATCAGCCTATCTGGCGTAGCCGACAAAAATCAGCTCGAAAGTTACTCTTTCTCTGCCGGTCTCTTCGATTCTCCGCTGCAATTTGGACATTACGTGCAGGGCGGTGAGCGTTAGCAAAATTCTCAATGGTTTTGGCATATTGATTCGTTTTTTATATGTTTGTTTGTTTTCTATGAATAGTTCCCGTAATTTTCAAATGTTTCGTTTTTTCATTTGTCATATTGTTTCCCATGTTTAAATTGAAACCTCAGGATAGTTATTCCGTTTAAACTTTTTGAAAAAAAAAAAAAAAGACTTACGAAGTAGAGCTACAAAATATTGAAAAATTCATATCATTATTATATGGAAGTAAATTTTAAAAATTAGCTTTTAGAGTTGATAAGGATGCATTCAGCAGTCAAAAGTACTGAAACTTTATGACATTATAAGATGGATTGCAGATTTGTAGATATTTATGGGAACAAGTTTTTTTTTTGACAAATGTAAAACAAATGTTCTTAATTTTATTTTTGAGAAGTGAACTGAACCAACTGTTTCCAGAAACTGATGTTGTTGTTGCAGTTAATTTTGATTGTACCAGCCACAATTTTTTGTCACAGTGAATATTTTCGGCCGTAAAAAGAACTAAGAGCAACAAAAGGAACAGAATGACAAATTAACAACCTTTCTTTCTTGTAATGATATCCATAGAAAAAGAAAGTGAATAAAATGAACCAAGACCTCACTTTCAATTTTCATGAAAGTCACAGATATTTTCCCCACAATGAAAGAAAGAATGGATTTTCTATAGAATCAGATGAAAATATATTTACATATGATTATACTAGGGACTACATAAATGTCATTCATATTCGTGCTGTTTCATTACGGTTAACAGCATATGCTTTTTTTCAACATATGTATTATTATTCCACAAATTATCTCATCTGCCTACCCTGGGCGTTCGTTCACGGCACGGGCCTGCTTATGCCTGTATTGTGAGAAAAAGTTACGAAGCATGTAGACTGCAAAAAGGTAGGGTAGTCACTCTAGGGAAGTTTTATTGTGTGCATATCTATATTAAAACAAACAATTAACACAATAAACAAATATGAAATAGGAGGCAAATTAGAAGTGAATTAAGAAAGGTTGAATCCAGAGCTCATCAGCTGTGGGGGATTCAAGAGTGGTCAAAACAACAAAAAATTTAAATACAAACTATGAAAAAAAAAGGATGTTTAAGTTCAAAATATACAATCTACAGACCTTCATTGGGCAAACTGCACCAAGTGCCAGACTGCAATTTGTACATAAAAACAAAACCTAAAACTAAAAGCAGGGATTTTGCTTCGACTAATTTTCTTCTTTTCTTATGTTATATATATATATATAATATATATATATATATATATATATATATATATATATATATATAAACATGAACAAAGTAGTTGAAGATTCATATAGAACAGGAAAATAAACTTCACCACACAGGTCAAAAGGCGCCTGTGGCAGCTCTTTGAAACTGGTAGAAGACATATTTTTAATTAGAAGCATAAAAAATTGCGAAAAAATCTTGTTAAAAATAGAAGTAAAGAGAAAATTCCCAAAAGACCCTGGGGCCTTCATCAAGGGGACTCCCCTAGGGTAGGGAAAAGTGGAGTGAGATGTTTCTAGCAAGTTGCAGGAAAAACACCTAAAAAGATGCAACTTTTAGCCCCCGACATCTCACAAACAAGCATTAGGTCACTAGAAGTCCAATTCATTAATGCATAAACATGAGAGAATACAATTCAAAAGACACCATATATAATCAAAAAAATCAAATAAAACTGACTACATGAAATTACACGAAATACAAAAACACAAACTCTTACTCAAGAACTAACAACCTAGGGCTTCTTCAATGTGCTACAGATAAGACTGTTTATCAAATTCACGGGGTAGCAGTTTTCAGTTAAAGTTACAATTAATTGTCTTATTGCTGAGTCTAGATTTGAATTAATGTTGCAATTTTTTTTGTATCGTGAAACTTGGGAAATGATAATGTTCTTGAAAACCTTTTTACTTAGACAACTGTGAAAATGGATAAGTGAGTGGACTTTGAAGTTGAAATCTTTACGTTTGTCATAGAGTGCAAGATTGACATCTTTATCTTCTAATTTAATATAAATGTCCAGAAAAGAAGCAGTGTTGTTAATATTTGTTTGTTTAAGCAAAAGTTCTTTTGGATAAATATCCTTGTAGAGATTATGGAAGTTACTGTTGTTAACAATTATAATGTCATCAATGTACCTGAAGGCCTCAAGATCATTGTCGATTAGAAAATTTGACTCATAAACATGAAGAAAAACGTTTGCAAAAGCACTGGAAAAAGACGTACCCATCGGAATGCCGTTAATTTGCTTGTAAAAATTAGAACCATTGAAAAGATAGTTTTCGAAAACACAGAACTTAACTAAATTTAGCCAGTAGCTTCTTTTATACCCTATGCAATCTTCATACTTTTCGTAGAGTTTATTAGAAATGTCTAATATTAGATGATGGGGAATATTTGTAAAGAGATTTTCGAAGTCAAAAGTATTGATACTATAAATATTGTTATTACGATTATTTAAAAAGTTCAAAACCTTTTGGTTATTCAAAATAATTAAGTTTTTTTCTTCAGCAATTTTTTCTAAAATCTTTTTAAGTTTTTCGAAGAAAATATAACCTGCTCTAACGTTATAAGAATAAGTCCCACTTGTAACAAACCTGAATTTAATTGGATTTTTATGAAACTTGACTGTGATAAAAAGAAAGGAAACTTGAAATTAAGATGCTTTGTGTTTAAGATTTTATCATAGGCGAGTAACCTTTTCTTGAGGCTGGATTCTGCTTCACTAATCATTGTATAAGTGTTGATATTGGAATATTCATTTAAAAGTAGCTGTTTGTAAAGATATTTACACATGATTGCAAAGTTATTGCTTGCGTTGTCAACTGTAGTGATAGTAAAGGATTTTTTTAAGTTTTTGATACTCATGTTAAAATTTTTATCTATAAAATTGCTAAGATCTTTACGGTGAAAATTATATAAACTGTAACTATAAGTAAATTCATGCAGTATTTTCTTTTTCCACTCGACAAAGCCTTCAATGGGCCAACTATACTTGTACGCGATTTTTAAAACAAACATGTCTAGTTCTTTGCTGAAGTTACTAATTATTGCTTTTTTGTTTAAGTGACTATCTGGTCGAAATTTTGAGCCTTTTCCAGGAGATACTTTAGGGATTCTATATTATATTTAAGTTTCCTGTAATAATATGACCATGTTCTTTATTAATAAAGTCTTTATAACAATGTTTCTTACAAATACAGTCATTTTCTTCTATATTGTGAATGTTTTTGCTGCAATAGCTATAGTTACAAATGAGTTTTTTTAAACTTTTTTCATATTTAAAGACTTTGCGGATATTACATTGCTGTTTCATAGGAAAACTATCTCTACATTTATCAAAAATTTTGGAGAAATTTATAAAATCAAATTTTTTGTTTTTAAAGGAGATCACAAAGTTTTCTACAGGCAAAATTGGGTTTTTGTTAAACTGACTAAGATCATCGCTGTTTAATTTATATTTTAAAAGGTCTATAATAGCATCCTGAACCATTTTGTTATTAAAACAAAAAGTATGAAGGTGTTTTCTGATAAAGAATTTAAGCGCTCTGTTTTTTGAGGACATTATCATGTGTTTGATTTTTCTTAGATTATTAATAGTAAGACTACTGAAATTAACGTCATTGAAGCTTTGAAGAATTTGCGTGTTACGTTTAAAATTTCCCTTGCCCCTACATCCTCTTCTTCTAGTATTGTTGAAAATAAACTTTTTATATATGCATTTTGAGCCGTTGGAATTATTGTTATTGTGGAACGAAGTGTTTAAACCATATGGATAAACACAATTAAGCTTGGCAATATACCAGCTTTCTAGATTTAGTCTCTTATTTAGATTACACTCTATGTCCAGAATAAAGATCTTAATATTTTCAAATTTGTGTTCCTGGAAATGTTCTAACTCGATGTCATTTTTGTTGTGTTTATGAAAATTCTTTATATCAGACCTGTGACCGTTCATTCTTATGCTTAATTTATTACTTGTTTGACCAACATAATTCAAACCACATGTTAAGCATTCAATTGCATAAATAACATTGACACATTTACAAAAGTAGTCCTCCGCTTTTTCATTGATTTGATATTTTTCTGCATATATACAAGTTTTGCATCTTTTGTCCCCACATCTCCGTTAAATTTTCAAAGGCACAGTGCAAATGCTATTAAAATTATGCAATACAACTTTAGTTAAACTAGAATTTAAAAGCAAATTAGAACTCAAACTTGAATCTGAACTTAAATTCTTATGTGGTAGCTTTTTAACCGAAGTCGACCCCACATTTAAGTAGATCTCAGGGCCCCTTATTAACCCAAGCGACGGGCCATGTGGTATGTTTAAATTTAATTTACTTTCCATAATTTTGATTGATTGAGACCTGCAAAGGAAAAAATTGATTAGAAGAATCTAGTGAAACCTATCGCAAGCTGTAAGACATAAAAATCACAAAGCGAAAAGCCAACACGGGGGAAATCTGAGAGCTGTACAAGATGAATTTTCTCATTACTTCTGTTTTTAACAAGATTTTTTCGCAAAAATTTTTTCGCAAATTTTTATACTTCTAATTAAAATATATATATATATATATAAAATATCAGAATTGTTAGAAGAAAGACGAAGAGACCACACCAAAAGCCCATAGATGCGCAAAGCATCTCAACTAAAAAGCCAAGTATATAATAAAACAAACAAATAGTAAGAATGAAATAGAAAATGGCACATTAGGAGAAGTGAAAGGAGAAAGGTTGAATCCACAGCTCATCAGCCGTGGGGGATTCAAGAGTGGTCGAAAGACCAAAAAATTTAAATATAAACTATAAAGAGGATGTTTAAGTTAAAAATATCCAGTCTACAGATCTTCATTGGGCAAAACAGCACCAATGCAGTTTGCAATGCAAACTGTACATGAGAACAAAAACCTAAAACTAAAAGCAGGGGTTTCGCCTCGACCGATTAGGAATAAAATTCCCAAAAATCAGCCACCCACAGTACCGTCCTGCTATGAAAATAAAATCATCTCACCTGAAATTCCGAGTGACAAAACCCAAATAATATCCAGCAAATCTAGAGGCAGTCCAGTTGTCAATGTAAAAATCAAAAAATGTAAATCCGTGTCCAAAAAGCAAATCCTAATTCGTTCCGATCTCTGTTCCCACGTGCTCAAAAAATGTCCACCACTGCAATCCTGAACTGGTTTCTTCCAGCGGTATCATACGTTTGAACAGTTAAACAGTTACAGTGAAGCAAAGTCGTTATTAAAGGTAATACTTGAGCAAACATTTTTAATTAGATTTTTTGGAAAATTGTTATCAAACAGTTTATTTTTAAGAAGATAAAATTCTAAATTAAAAGCAGTTTCAGTATTACAAATTCTTTTAATTCGCAAGGCTTGTGAAACAATGATGCCAATAAAAACTTTTTTGCTAAGACAGGAATTATAATCTTGTAGGCTATTGACTTTGAATTGGAATTCATGTCTTTTATCATAAATCATAGTGTAACAGAGGGAGCCAATTTCTATGTTAATGTCCAAGAAATTAAAAATCTTTTGTGACTAGTTTTTTTAAGCGTTAAGGAATTATGATATATAGTTTTGCTGAGCTCAGAGAAATTGGAAAAATTAATGCATAAAAGGTCATCAATGTATCTACAACAGAGGTGTAGAGGAGGGGTTTTCAATCGAAAATTTTCTTTCATAAAACAAGAGAAAAAGATTGGCAAGGGTTGAACTAAAATTAGCTCCCATTGCAATACCATTAATTTGCTGAAAACATGAATTACCATTTTTAAAAAAATTATTGAATATATATATATATATATATATATATATATATAATTTATTAATTTCAAGAACATCTTACTGTCAGGTAGCAAAAAATAAATTTGGAGAGCAGTAAAACCTTCACTTTTGCATGTTCTTATTCTTAACTTAAAACCATATTTGTTACAGCAAACATTTCCAATTTTTACAGCTATATCAACTTGCCTGGGGGTTACCGCTCTTGTTTATGGCTCAACAAAAGCATCAGAATTGTATCACAAAGAAATGCTCAGCTGTGTTTTGAAATGTCCAATGTCATTTTTTGACAGCACACCAATGGGTCGTGTGATGAATAGGTAAGTTGTATCATGTTGCTTGAATTTATTATTGGAGATTTTATTAAATATGAAGCACATAAAAAATATTATTTATTCCTTTCATAATCATTCATGGCAACTTTGAACCTTAATATTTCATTATAAAATTTTCTCACTTATATTTAAGTAGTTTTATTTTATTTGTTGGTATAAAATAGAAGAAAACTTTTAATACATCTTATCTCTATGGAAACTAATCTCGGTAGGACTTATTCAAAGAAAAGATTGCTTGAATCTAATTTATAATAAATTTGCATTATGTTTACCTTTTTAAACCAAATGTTTTTGGGAATAGCACTCTGCCTCTACAGCATTTTTTATACAAAATTAAAAATAATGAATTGATATTTTGCATTGTTTTCAGAAATAGCCCTTAAGAGGCAGTTTTTATAAGAACCGGGCCGAAATCGGGTGTCCGGATATACACCATTTTTCATTTTGTTAACATTTTTATGGTGTATTCTTCTAAAGATTTCAGAAGACATGTATTTTTTCTTTTTCCCCCAAAAAAATTTTAGGGGCCTGTGAAAATTCGTAAAGTTTAATCTAAATTTGTGTTTTTTTATTTCGACCATTTTTAAAATTAGATTATCTCAGCTCCTTGAGCATCAACTAAAGTGTTTTTTACGATTACATCATCACATTTAGTACCCAAATTGAAGTATATTTTAAATTTTATAAATTGTAAATTGTTTGTAATTTGATTTAAAAAATTCATTATAGGTTTACGACAGATATGGATGTACTGGATACACAAATTGTGTATGCAATAGACAGTTGGTTCTCCTGTATTTTTTATGTACTTGCCAGTTTCATAGTGATCGGAATTAACACACCAATTTTCCTTGCTTCTATTCTTCCTTTTGGACTTCTGTACTACATTATTCAGGTAAGAAGTAAACATTTCTCAGTGTTATGTATGTATTCAAAGACTTATTTTTCAACAGCATTTTCTGAAACTTTGTTCCAGACTCTACATTTGACTGCATCTAGACAAATCAAACGATTGGAGTCAACTACCAGGTCTCCAGTTTACAGTCAGTTCATTGAATCGGTTCATGGTGTTTCATCTATTAAAGCATACAGTGTCCAAAAAGATTTCACTGAAAAATTCGAAAACATTTTAGATACCCATATAACATGTGTTATCAGTACTGTATCTTGCAATAGGTATTTTTAAGACTTTTCTTGTGTTTTTGTCTACTCCTATTTTCTTTAACTGCCATCGATTTTCCTTTAGTTTTATCTTCATTTTAATAATACTTTTATAAATCATGCTCAGTCTGAAATATATTTTAATGAGTTTACATTAACTGGTTTGTCAAGCTGAAAAGTCCTTCCATGGTTGTTTTGATACTAAAGGTTTTAAAATATAGCTGTTTATAGTTTATGTTGGTGCTTTTTAAAAATGAAATGTATTGTTAAATTTCTCATCTCATTGCAGAGAAACATTTTTGTATGTTTTGAAACTAATTTATTTTATTATTTTGTAGAAAACAAAGAGACTACAAATAAGTGATGTTTTAAATATATTATGTACCATCTTTTTGCATGATCTCAATACTAAATCGAAACAAGGAACTAAAAGTTTCAACTTTCATTGTAAGTTTGAGAAAAAATTTCAATGCTTTCTAGAGAAGTTAAGATATTCCGAAAAAAAGCAGAATTTATGAAGATAAATAAGAAACAATTTTGCAAAGGATGATACTCTATTGCCCTGTTTTTCATCCTATACTAAAATAATGTTCTCAAAGTAGCAATTTGTTATATAATCAATGTTCTTCAAAACAACTTCCCATTATTGCAACCTTTCCATTTATTGCAACCAATGCCTGAAGTTCCGTTTGTTAACCTGTATTTGCAGTGTTGTATTAATGTCTATTAGAATGTCCAAAATGAAACGCCCATTCCCAAATGACATTCAAAACTTAGTCTCACTTATTTGTGATGGTCAAGATGATCTGTTCAAAACTAATGTCTTACTTTTTGTTTTTTTTTTTTGAAAAGCAAAATAATTCCTTTGAAAAGAGTTATTTGATAATGGAAGGGTCAAAGAATTGACTACAGGCATATAAAAACGATAAATGTGTCAAATTTTTTTTCAGAAATAGTCGTAAACAGCAGTGAACCCCTAAGTTATCTAAATAGAGGGAGAAACTAATGTTCACATAAGGGGGACAAATCTTAAACAAAATAGAAGCCTCATAATCTCTAAATTAATAATAACTGCAATACACCGCCAAATTATTAGTCATTTTGGGAGTCTATCTGAGAAAATCCAGGGGCGAGTGATAGGTGCTATTTATACTGCTTGGTGGATGGCTAATCTCTTATATGCCTCAGAATATTTATGTTCCTATATGTGAGAAAGAGATTTTTCATTCAATCATGAGAGTGAAAACCTATGTTTTTTCTCTCCTAGGTGTCTTAGGTTGAACACTTTCTACAGTTTCAGTGCCTTTTTGTACTGTAAAACAGATAGAACATTAATAGGTGCTCCGCTTGCAATTTCAACTCCTGGGAAAATCTGAACTTTAAAAAAAAACCTTATAAGATATGAACGACCTAGAAATTGAAATAACAACAAGGACAGTTTTATTAAAGTACTTGCGGTACCTTTCTGGTGAATTAATTAGTTTGACTTAGTTTTTCACATGAAATTCTAGCTGAAAGAAAAGCAAGTTATTACAAGAATAAAGATGCAAAATATAACAAGTGTGGTGCAGCACAATTGTATTTTTTTCAAACATGAATACTGGGGATTATTTTCTGTCATCCTTCTTCCTACACCCCAACGAATGTAAATATAATATCAATCACAGAATTACCAAAGAAAAAGTAAAAGAAATAAAGAATGGGGAATGACGTTGCTGAGAGAAATGTTCAAATAATTCAAGAATGTAACAGATTTTTTTTCAATAATGAGGACGATAAGCAATTTCCTTTACCTGTTGTTGATAAAAATTGAGTACCTATCCTTGCTGTGACAATAAAATATTCAATACTAAAAGTCTCTCTCTCAAAAAAAATCTCATATATATATATATATATATATATATATATATATATATATATATATATATATATATATATATATATATATATATATATATATATATATATATATATATATATATATATATAAATTGCATAGCAACTCTGTACTGTTGACTGCTGTTGTTGATGAATTGCACTGTTGACTCTCTTTGCTCTATCAGAGGATTTTTGCCTCCATCTCGGTTACTTTTGTATTACATGCTCATGAGTGCATAATACACACGAAACTGCAGTCCATGGATCGAAATGGCATGTTCCTGCTTTAGCCCTTGCTTAGGTGCGGTTACTCACTGCTTTATACCAGAGCTCTGCCTTAAAATGTATGAGTTGTACTGTACAAAGTACGGTCGCTGGCTGTTATTCTAATTTCACATTAGCTGCCAGTTTTTTTGGCTCTCTTTGCTATATAAGAGGATTCTTGCCACCGACTCGGTTACTTTCGTATTCCATGCTAATGAGTGCATAATAAGCATGGAACTGCAGTCCATGGATCGAAACGACAGAGTTGGCGGTGTATTGCATAATTAATGGTTGTTTGTTTGAATTCGCTTCAAATAATAGTACTTAAAATAAGTGATCTAGAACAGTTTTCACTTAAAATTTAATAAATCATCATTTTTTATTACTTGATATTACTAAAAGCCTTTGAATGGAAATGAATATGCAAAGGAAAGTTGTCACTCTAAATTAAATATTCAATTAGTGTGAATAATGCAAAAATGCATCGTTCCAAACAATGTTTGAACTATGTGTTACAACCTTCCCACTTACTTCATGTTTCATTAACCTAAGTCGAGTTTTTCCTTATTTAATTTAAAACATTTATAGTGATACATATAAATGAAAATAAACAAAATAATATTCTAATAGCAAATGTATTTGAGTATTGAAATGAAGGACTAAGGGGAAAAAAGATGAAAGTGACCAAAAAGCGATTTTGAGAAAAACGAAGAACAAAGTTTGATTTCTCGTAGCTCCTTATGTAGTTTTTCGAATTTTCATACACATTTCTTTCGCTTCTCATCTTCTTTCCTCTTGTTGCTCTACCAGATGATATCCTTCATAGCCCCTAGATAGCTCTAATATCTCAAAATTGATGAAAAAGTGACTTTCATCTTTTTTCCCCCTGGCCCTTCAAATACTAAACTGATTCAATTGGAAAACAAGCGGCTGTAAGATTAAAAAAAATGATTGCTGATTAATGTGAAATAAGAAAGTCAGAAGTTTTCCTTCGTGTGGGAAAGTAAAATTAAAAATGTTTTATAGCACAAAATTTACTGATTATATACATACACCCGTTTTGACTTTCCGAGGAATGCCTTTTTGAATGCAAAGAAAGTTAACTCATGGATGAAAAGATATCCAACAACAGCCAGAAAGCAATCATATCAATTTAGTACAATCAATTCATACTTTGACATCGTAGTCACAAACTTAGTGTTGTAAGAGTGTTGGAAATTATGTGTTTGATTTGTTAAATTGTAACTTAACTCTTTAGCAGTATTCTCCACATCTTGTCGCTATCCCTATCAAATTTGTATTTCATCTGTCAAATGTGAGAATCTTAATTAAAAAAAAGGGTTTTTTGATATATATATATATATATATATATATATTTTAAAGCAAAATCTTGGAGTACTACCCTTTACAGTATCCATTTATTTCAGGTGGCTTCATTTCTGGTTAGATGCTTTTGGTACTACCATTGTACTTATAGCAACTTCTCTAGCCATGGTAAAGCGTCATTCCTTGGGACCATCTATTGTTGCATTAATTGTTTCTTATGCTTTATCCGTAAGTACACTTTCACTGCTTATAGTTGTGATGCGTTTAAAGTTTCACTGGTAGCAATATTCAGGGCTTATTTGATTCGTGTAATTTGATTCTGAATCAGTGTTTTGGGAAACAATGTTGAATTGCAAAAATTCTATCATATGATTTTTTTTCGGCAAGAAAGAAAGATTGATTCATATCAAAGTATGCTCTAAGTGTGAAAAAACTGCAATTAATTTTCCTTCTGATAGAAATGGTAATTAGTGTGTAAATCTTCAGTTTCACAAAAACTTCATTTGTTCTAGAACTATGATGTAATTTTTTCTTCAATGATGAAAAAGTGAAAGGAAAACGAATTTTGAAATCAAAATTTTAAGTTTTAATACCATTTCCCCCTCCTTTTCTTCTCTCTCTCTCTCTTTTTTACAATAGTTAAAAATAAAGATTCGGAATACTTGTACTCTTGATGTTGAAATAAAATTAGACATCTCTGTAAATCATAACATAGAAATCCTTCTTACATTGTTTGAATTTTTTTACTTATTCATATTTGAAGTATTATTTTTTTGGTTAATTTTTGTTATTTTCATTTGTATGATTTCTTTCTCGAATAAATCTAGCTAATAAATTTAGCATAATACCAGCATGTTTAGTAATGTTTAATTATATTCATGTTCTGTTATTGTTTTATTTGTTTTTGATATACATAAATGGGATTGTTTGAAGTGAATTTGTGGTAAATAAGAAAACTTTGAAAATTAGTAGCTCATTAATTATTTCTTTAAATTTATATATAATGAAACACCTTACATTCATGTGCTAATAAAGAACTATGTAGTAGCTTTGCTTATTTTAAAAATATAGCACTTTCTGTAGTGCCAAAAAGGGAAGGAATATTCTTTAGTCATAAATAATTATACATTAATTCAGTTTTCAATATGAAGCTAAAGACTAAAATTGATTACAGATTGCAGTAAAAGAAAATGTATTCTTAGGATTATATGTAAAATGTCGGATTCATTATCTTGTTTACAATGAGAGAGGATTGTAAGAAAACAGTTATAGAATTATATAAATAGTTTTTATGTAATCTTCTCTTTAGAAAAATGAGCATTTGTGACATTTTTTTATCACTGAGCATTGGTAAAACTATTTGACTGCTAGTAGGATTTATTTTTCAAAAAAATGTATGTATTTGCAGGTTATGGATGCATTGATGTGGCTAGTACGTTCAAATACAGAAATGGAAAACAGAGCAGTATCTGCAGAAAGAGTAGATGAGTATACCAAGCTGAAGTCTGAAGTAAGATTCTTGTCAAGCTTTAAAACATTATTTTGTGCTTTCAATGAGAGACTTTTTGTATTTACTGAGGGGGAAAAAAAGTTGGATTGTAATTATTTTTTAAAGTTTCCCACTTTTTATGCACTTACGATGCAGGGTATTTTCAAGTCTATTCCATGGGTAAGGAATTAATGTACCAAAATTGATCATCGTCAGATTATAGTCCAAAAGTATAGTAGTTTTATCTTTTTAAAATGACTTTACTGCAAAATCCTTTTAGGAAAAAATCAAGGTAGATTTTGAATATTGACCAATTTCAAGTTACCTATTTTTGTGGCACTCCACTGTATTCAAATAATTCTAAAAGACTGTGCATATCCTCAAAAAATTACATAAGGCATTTTTTGATTCAAAGTACTTTCACATTTCAGCCGTCCTAACAATTATTTTGGTAAGAGCTAATTTATTTATAACTAAGCCTTTACTTTTTCTATTTTTGATTATTATTTTCTGTTTGTTAAAGTTTAGTACTTGAAAGTAGATGTTCATGATTGTCCCATTTTTAAGCAGAAAAGGATCACATAGAAAAATCCAAATTAGAAAAAAGATGAAAAAATACAAATCCCAACAAAAGAATTTTTAAAAAGGCTAAAAAAGTTAGAGAAAAATGAAAGCTAAAACCCTTGTAAAAAGAATTCAGAATTGAAGCAAATGTAACTGAAAAAAATCTGTAAGATAAACAAGTAAAAAAGAGGAGAGTTCAAAATCCCAAATTAAAAGCCAAGTGAAAACATCCTTAGATTTCCTTTATTTTCTGATTCAGACATCAAGTAACCAAAATTTATAACACCACTAAGGCATCTTGAATTAAAAGATCAAGAAAAAGTGGATTATCTGGTATTAAAAACTAATGCATTGTATCAATTAACAAGTTAAAGGGAAGTAGTAAAGAAACAAGTGAAATATTAGTCATCATAATTGCTCTATCATAATGCATTCAATACATATAAGTGTTTATGTATCTGAATGTGAGTGTTATCATGCAGCAATTCGTAATTCCACGTGTTCCATCCAGTGCTTATAATTCCGAACATGTGTTTAGAATTGCAGCCAAATTTTCATATTTACCTATTTTTGATGATGAATTTTACACTTCTTTAAAAGTAAGCAATGGTTTTTTTTTATTCTTAAGGAGCTAAAAAATTGCCCTTAAGCATGAAAACATTTTATTATACACTGAAGTGACAAAAGTCATGGGATAGCAATATGCAAATTTTCAGATGGCAGTAGCATCGCATAGAACAGGTATAAATGCGCAGTGCTTTTACACAGCTTTCATTTCTGTTCAAGTTATTCATGTGAAGAGGTTTTAACGTGATGATGACCGCACGACGTGAATTAACAGACTTTGAACGCGGAATGTTAGTTGGAGCTAGACGCATGGGTCATGCCATTTCGGAAATCGTTAGAGAATTCAACATTCCCAGATCCACTGTGTCAAGAGTGTGCCGAGAGTATGAAATTTCAGGCATAACATCCCACCATGGACAGCGCAGTGGTCGACCGCCTGCACTTAAAGAAAGAGACCGGCGACGTCTGCAAAGAGTCGTAAATTCTAACAGACAAGCAACACTGCGTCAAATCACCGTAGAAATCAATGTGGGACGTACAATGGACGTGTCTGCTAGAACTGTGCGGAGAAATTTGGATTTCTTGGGCTATTCCAGCAGAAGACCGACTCGAGTGCCTTTACTGACAGAACGACATCGCTTGCAGCGACTCTCGTGGGCACGTGAGCATATCGGTTGGTCCCTAGATGAATGGAAAACCGTGGCCTGGTCCGATGAGTCACGATTTCAGCTGGTAAGAGCCGATGGTAGGGTTCGAGTGTGGCGCAGACCCCACGAAGCCATGGACCCAAACTGTCAGCAAGGCACTGTTCAAGCTGGTGGTGGCTCCGTAATGGTGTGGGCTGTTTTTTCATGGCATGGACTTGGTCCTTTAGTGCGACTGGACCGAACATTGACTGGAAATGCTTATGTGCAGCTACTTGGAGATCACTTGCAGCCATTCATGGACTTCATGTACCCAAACAACGATGGGATTTTTATGGATGACAATGCGCCATGTCACCGGGCCACAACTGTTCGCAATTGGTTTGAAGAAAATTCTGGACAATTCCAACGAATGATTTGGCCACCTAGATCGCCCGACATGAATCCCATTGAGCATTTATGGGACACCATCGAGAGGTCTGTTCGTGCCCAAAATCCTGCCCCATCAACGCTTTCACAATTATGGACGTCTATCGAGACAGCATGGCTCAATATTCCTGCAGAAGACTTCCAACGACTTGTTGAGTCCATACCACGTCGAGTTGTTGCACTTCGCCGGGCAAAAGGAGGGCCGACACGATATTAAGAGGTATCCCATGACTTTTGTCACTTCAGTGTATATGCAGGAAAACACCATTTATATGTTTTTAAAGGGACTGTACAAAAAATGTACAAATGAAAAAACATGTAATAGGTATACTTTAATATGTATTGTACTTTGCCAGGAGTGAAATTTTAAAAAAGAATAAATGAAAAAGACATATAACAGAGAAACACATCATAGGTGTTTCACTGTGTACATTTAAGACAGAATAAAAAGTTTTTGAAAGAAAATATCAGAAGTTTACCCCAGTTGACTTTTGTACAATCCTATTTTTGCAAATGTAAAAATGGATTAGGAAAACACTTTGTGCAGAATTATTTTGATACTTTTTTTTCTTTTTGAATTTCGATATGGATGCTTTTCTGTTCATTTAAAAAAAAATCCATTAGGTATGTAAAAATTTTCCATTTCATTATAACTCCTTGTGCAGTTAGAAATTAGTCAGATTTGATGTACTGATCTCCCCTGCTTCCTGCTTCCCCTTATTTTTCTTTAGAGTTCAGAAGCTCATGCTTATGGAATTCATAATTTAAAATAGGAATTTTGTGTTTGATTAACTTTAGTCTGAAAACTCACTCAACATTTTAAGCTTGTAATTTCGCAAAATACGTTTTTTCTTTAAATTTATTTATTATATAATCTTGTACTGAGCAATTCTCTATAGCATAGATTTCTTTTTCCCTTTCTAAAACTTATGTGCATTGTCATGTAATTGAATCTGGTGTACAATAATCAAAATGTATGCAAAAAACATGCCCATCATTTAAAGTTAGCTTGGGAGTGGGTGGACAAAGGGTTTATGTTCAATTGAATACATAATCACACATCATATTAATAACAGACTACGTTCTAAAAGTTGGGAGGCCATAACTGCCTCCTTCTCTGGAGGATCAATGCACCAATGATGACACTGATAAAGAGATTTGCATAATTTCAGGTAGAAGTAACATGAAGCTGAATTGTATTTATATTAACTATGCTAAATTTTAGGCTGCTTGGAATGTGCCAGAAAAGGATCCCAGCTCTGACTGGCCACAGGAGGGCATTATAATGTTTGATGATTACAGTGCTAAGTATCGTGAAGATTTGGATCTTGCCTTGCGGGAAATAACATTTGGTGTTTCTTCAAACGAAAAAGTAAGTTATTTCATGCAAAGAAAACAACTTTAGTGTGAAAAGTTTTCTTTCCTTTTTTTTTGAGAAGAATTTTTTTGTAAAATTGCACTGAGATTTCTCATTATTTGTGGCTATTTCAGGAAATACTTTTTTTCAGCTGTTTAATCAAACCAGGCCTGTAATTTCAAGTTTTTCCGGGGGGGGGGGGGGGGGCTGAATCAAACTGCTTATTCTTGAAATTCTGGTGGTTTAAATCAGGATTCTGTCTAACCATACTGAGCTTTTGGAACACTTGACAGCATACAAGACAAACAGTGTACCGAAATTTAACTTAAGAATATGAAAAGTTTGACAAAATAGGAAAATTTATAATTAGGGTCTCCCTGTGTATGCATGGAAGATAGCTATTTCGAACTTCAAAATTTTGTAGCCAAGTAGGTTTAACAACTTACAAAATAATTTCAATTAAATAGCACAAAATCTTTAGAAAATATCAGTGACATAATGAACTGAATTTCCGTGACTCTCAGGCAACAAATTGTGAGGAATTATTTACAAATAGATTTGATTGCAATCTTTCAGTTTTGCTAGTTGTGATTTGTGTTAAAAATTTATTTTTTGTGATCAATCACTTGTGAGCCATTGTGCTTCTAAGAATCATTAACATACAGCTTGTTAGATTGCTGATATCTCTCTAAATTTTAAAAATATTCAACTGAATTTAAAAAAAAAAAGTTTCCACATAACTTCTTGATTAGAAAGCTATGAAGGCTACTAATCCATCTTGCCCACCTGTGCCATCTTTCCCACACATGTTGTGAAAAATTAATTGCTTTAAACGTTCACATTTTTAGTATTTTTATTTTAAATTCTAGTTTAATGCGTCTTTTGTATGGGTCCATTCCATGTCAAGTGATCCAACGTTTTTTACCTTACATTTTTGTATTTCTTTCACATTTGGCTCATCAATTGTACCCCTTGAGTTAATCAAAAGTCTCAATTTTTGGATTTTTATCTCTATTATTTTTTCATTTATGAGACTTTGAACTTTGGAAAAACCCTCGTTTTTCCATGGATAAGGGTACATAAAAAGGACCATAACTCGGTACCAAATATAGATAGAATGATTTGGTAAATGGCATTTTAAAGTACGTTAGTTGCCGCTTAATCGGATATGCAACATGACTAATTTGATAAAAATTTTCTTTTTCAAAAAATGAAATTTAAATTTCAAATTTAAATTTCTCGAAAAACATATAATGAATTTTTTTGAAAAAATTCTCAAAAATTCTTGTGTATTTCATCTATGTTTGTACAAATTTTTAGATTGGGATCTCAATGGGATCATATTTTTTTGAATTTTTGAATAAAACTGTATAGGAAAAAAATGATATTTTTTAGATTCTATTTATTTAAATACTAAGTTCTCTTGCTTGTGATGGTCTAAAAAGTAGTGAACAAACATGAATATGTTTAAAGTGAGCTAGCATGAGCTTATAGATTTGTCAGGTTCACCCCCTCCCCCCTTCCTCCCCCGCACAACCACTCTTTTTTAATTCAAAACTGTTCAAAATGTTTAAAAAAAAAACTCTTTGATACAAAATGAATAGTAAACTTATTTAAAGTTGGTAAATGAGTTTCCTTATAACTAGACGAAGTATCCCCCTCCTCCACCCAAATATACCATTAACGCTGTACTATTATGACGTCTAACCTGGGGATTGAATTGACTATTATTTTTACTCTAGGTAAGTGAGCTAGCATTAACTTGTAGATTGGTCAGCTCCCCCTCCCTTCCTTCCTGACCCAACCATTTTCCCCCCAAACTGTTTAAAATGCTAAAAAAAAAGCTTCTTTGATACAAAATGAACAGTAAACTTGTTTAAAGTTGGTAAATGGGCTTCCTTATAACAAGGCAAAGTACAACCCTTCCCCCACCCAAATATACCATTAACGCTATACTAATATGACGTCTCACCTGGGGATTGATTTGAGGATTATTTTCCCCCTAGGTATATATTGTTTTTCAGACGAAGTGTTTCGTTTTCAATCCGAACTTCACAAAGTGTACTTCCATTCAAAATCTGAATTTAAACTTATGGTTCATTTCATTCCCTCCACCAGCACCAATCTTCAAGTTTTGGGGGAAGAAAAGAAACGGTTTACCCCAAGACCATAGCAAACAGCAAAATAGCACTGTTTCCCTTTGTTCTCATAATGTTTTCCCATTATTTTTACACAAAACTGAAAAGAAATTAAAGTGTCACGTTATATGTCAGTCCCCATCACTGCCTTTCCTTTCTCTTATTGGACAAAGCTCATGAGCTAATAGGAAAGAGTAACAAACAGAATAAACTGAAACACTACCAGACATCAGTAGAGACTAAGGCTTTGAAATGGGGCTAGGCGGGATGATAAAAAAAAATAAAAGTTTGGAGTGGGAAGGTAGGGTAAGGGGGGGGGGAGCAATCTGTAAAGAAGTTAAACATGTGAGATTGTGCTTAAAAAAACAGTGTTTGTTTAATATTTGTATATAGATATATCTTGCTGCATTACTTTCCTTTACAACAAAATGAAAAAGAACACAAACGATTAAAAAAATTAAATAACAGCTGCACACTAGATACTGTGGAAAGATAGTTATGGGGACACATACATATGATCTGATATTTTGATTTATTTTCAGTTTTGTGCGAAAAGAATAGAAAAAACGACGAGAACAAGGCGAAACTGCTATTTTGCTGTTTGCTATGATATTGGGGCGACCCATTTATTTCCTCCCTTCAAAATTGAAGATTGGTGCTGGGGTAGAAGATGAAATTAATCATAAAGTTAAATTTCAGATATTGAATGGAAGTACACTTTGAAGTTCGGATCGAAAAGAAACACTTCGTCTGAAAAACAATATATATACCTAGGGTGAAAATAATCCTCAACTCAATCCCCAGGTTAGACGTCATATTAGTACAGTGTGAATGGTATATTTGGGTGGGGAGGGGATACTTCGTCTAGTTATAAGGAAACCTATTTCCCCACTTTAAATAAGTTTACTATTCATTTTGTATCAAAGAGGTTTTGTTTTTTTTAAACATTTTGAACAGTTTTGAATTAAAAAAGAGTGAGTATGCGGCGAAGAAAGGGGTAAGGGGGTGAACCTGACAAATCTATAAGCTCATGCCAGCTCACTTTAAACATATTCATGTTTGTTTACTACTTTTTAGACCATCACGAGCAAGAGAACTTAGTATTTAAATAAATAGAATCTAAAAAATATCATTTTTTTTCCTATACAGTTTTATTCAAAAATTCAAAAAAATATGATCCCATTGAGATCCCAATCTAAAAATTTGTACAAACATAGATGAAATACACAAGAATTTTTGAGAATTTTTTCAAAAAAATTCATATGTTTTTTGAGAAATTTAAATTTGAAATTTAAATTTCATTTTTTGAAAAAGAAAATTTTTATCAAATTAGTCATGTTGCATATCCGATTAAGCGGCAACTAACGTACTTTAAAATGCCATTTACCAAATCCTTCTATCTATATTTGGTGCCGAGTTATGGTCCCTTTCATGTACCCTTATCCATGGAAAAATGAGGGTTTTTTCAAAGTTCAAAGTCTCATAAATGAAAAAATAATAGAGATAAAAATTCAAAAATTGAGACTTTTGATTACCTCAAGGGGTACAATTGATGAGCCAAATGTGAAAGAAATACAAAAATGTAAGGTAAAATTTTTCTCAGATTTTGGATCACTTGACGTGGAATGACCCGTATACTGTCAAGTTTTCTGGAAGTTTTTTGAAATCTGACAGAAAAATTTGCATATTCCATCGTTGTCATATTCTGCACATAACATTGGCTAAAAACCTGTGAATGAAAGTGGTGTTTTTGAAAAAAAAAACATTTATCTTCGTTAATATAAGTGATACTGTCACATAAATCTATAAACTAATTTTGCCATTAGAAGGTAAAGGATAGTTTGCAATTTTTTTTTGTCATCTATTGTACTTTAGAATTAGTGTTCAAGCTTGCTTATTTATCTCAAAAACTCATTTGCAGATACTGCCCTTTACCTTCCCATGGCAGAATTATGCATAGTAGGTAAACTAATTTCTGAAATGTGACCTTATTCCCAGCTATTTACAATGAAGGATGATCAAAAAACTTGTTTGTTTCTTTGATTTGTAGGCCTCCTAAATTGCTTGACAATTTAATTTTCATTGGAAAATGTAAATTGAAACAAACTTGTATGTGACATAAAGTACATGTTAATTGGTCTTTTATTTTTCTAGAAATTCATAAATTTTTTTTCTAAGTATCCCAAAATTTTGGTTTTTTAGTATAGTTTAGTTAATTGAAGCTAAAGTTGTAAGTGCAACATATTTTATATTTAAAACAGTGCATTCTAAAATTGGAAATTCACTTAAAAAATAATTTTAAAAAAACCTCTAATTTTTTTTGCACTTTTGCTTTAAATCATCTGACCCTGTTATTTACGTTTCATATGCTTTCAGCATTTCTTTTAAGAACTAGTATTAAATCAAGTAAATTGCACCACTTATGATACAAAATTGGAGTAGACATGGTTGATTTACATTTTCTGCAAAATATCTTTGGAATGCACAATTCTTATGTAAAGTCATTTTAGTTTTTATGAACTATTAAAACAAATATTCAGCATGCGTTTACACCAAATGGCCAATGATTTTTTATTCTGCTAGGTAATGTATGGCGTTTGTTTTTAAGCTGTTCCTTCGCTATTTTTATTTTTATGTTTCAGAAACACCATTTTGGTTATTTGGATTAATAGAACTCTTTAAACTAAGATAAGGTACATTTTTAGGAAGTTCTTCAAAATATCAATGAATATGTTCAAATTATTGTTTGAATGTTTTTAGAACAATAATGAATGACGTGTGTTTTTTTTCTGGCTTGGAAAAACTAAAAATATGTATTCTAACAGAATTTTAAAACTTACAGGTTGGAGTAATTGGACGCACAGGGGCTGGCAAATCATCTGTTACTTTAGCATTGTTTAGAATTATTGAACCTGCCAAAGGAACAATTTTTATTGATTATGTAGACATAGCTAGAATTGGTCTTCATGCTTTGAGATCAAAACTCACAATAATTCCTCAGGTGTGCATTAATTTATTGTGAAATCACAATATCAATTTTATTTGTTTATTTATTTTGAGTAATTTAAGCTTTATTCTTTAATACATGACATGTGGATTATTCTTCAGGATCCTGTTCTGTTTACGGGAACTTTGAGATTCAATCTCGATCCAAATGATGAATATACTGATGAAGAACTTTGGTTTTGCCTTGAACGATCTCATTTGAAGAACTTTGTCTCTGATCTTGTGGAAGGTTTAAATCATAATTTCATTGATTGAAGGAGGTGATGGTAACTTGAGGGTAAGCATTGTGTCTAACACACAAAAATCAATCTGCAATTGAATCTCGCATGTAACAAAGGAAGGGTGTTTATAGCTGAATACAGTAGTGGACAGAGTTGGTGACCTTAATTTGTAAGACAGTAGGTGCTCAGTTATTAAGTAACAGGCATACACGGTAACTTTAAGCCACTCCAGTTAAATTACCCCACTTCAAATTTTTTTACTATTTTTCAAAATGTGAGGAAAAAAAAAACTGGAAAGCCCAGGTGACTGCTGACTGCAGCCCAGCAAAGTTATAGAATTAGTTGTCTAATTTTTTTAGGGATAAAGTTCATATAAGTTATACACAGCAAATTGTAACGTTACGACAAAGATTAAAGCTAACTAATTTGTAAGCTATTTTGAATAGAATTCGAGTGGAGTTGAAAAAATAAGGTTCATGCATAAATAGAAGTATATCCACATAAATGATCCAGTCTATTTGTGTTACTCAACGAGAAAGGTCGCAATATCTTAGTTTTTTTTCCGATCTAGACCCTTTCTCCTTTATTTTCAAATTAATTATCCTCCATATCTTGATGTTTATTTCTTTTAATTTGAAGTTTTTTTTAATGATGACTCGTAATTTGATAGTTAAAAGTACAGGAACTTAACAGAAAGAATGAAAATTCTTTCATGTTCTCTTGAAATTCGGCCTCCAAAAGTTAAAAAAAAAATAAAAAAAATCAAAGCAATGTGTGATAGAGTAACATCTGTGCTTTCTCTTGTTGTATTGTTTGCACTTAACGACAGGCAAAAAGAATCAGTAAGGAACTGTTTTCAAAAGTATGGCTTCTTCTGAGAATGATTATTGAAGTTGAAGAAAGGACCACTAAAGAAGGTGATGATGCAGAATTCAAATACTCTGACATTATGTAATCTGGTTAAAACATTAAGGCTTGCCACAAAGAGTATGTACAAAATGCAGAGAAAACTGAAATTGTTGCCAAAAATTAATCATTTGTAAAAAAAGAAAAAACTGGAGGATTTTGTTTTCTATAACTCAAACATCTCTATTGCAACTTAAAATGATAAATTATCCTAATAAAAGTAGGATTTATTTTGTTTTATGAGTTTATCTTAATATTTTAATTTAAATTGTAGACATTTTCTTTAATATAATAATCTATACATTCTATAATTATATGTTATCTACATATGAATATATTAATTACAATATCGTGGGTTTTTTTTCACTAAAATGCTGGAAACTGAACCTTGTGGTAAATCATATTTCCGATAGGTCAAAGTTTTTCTGAGGTCTAGATTCAAGCTAGGGTTGGCATGTTTTTGCCCACAGTGGAAAAAATCATGGAAAAAATTGGTAAAAACCGTCTAGGTAAATATACCTTTTGCCGCTTTTTGCCAAAGTAGTAAAAATAGTTAACTTTATTTCCGACAAATTTCTAACTTTTTACTAATTTTTACTTTAAAGTTTTTTTATATATTTTATATTTTTATTTATCATCTCACAGCTTTGTTCAGACGTGTGATTTTAAATCTTTTCAGGGGGAGGGGAGCGCAGGTCACAGGGTCATACTCAATGCAAATTATTCGTAAAAGCAACCAAAGCCACGACCATTTATTTGTAAACGTATTCATTTCTCTAACTCAGAAGGGGAGGGATAATTTTCTGCTCCTGACACCACAATATGACTTACTTCTATTCTGAGCCATAAATATCTTATTGTTGCTCGGAGATGATGAGATGAAAAAATAGTTTAACTCCTATTAAACTATAGGTAACCAATGATGAAATTTTATGAAATAGTACACTCTCGTCAAATTCAATTGAATTGTCTACATTAGAATCAAAATAAGTTTCTGTTCTGACAAAATTGAATAGCTAAAACAAGTTTTAAAATGTTTTCTCCAATCTCTTTCAAGTTTTTTTCTCAAGAATTATTTAAAAATATGTAAATTATTAAATTAATATCAGTAATGTTCTAAATTTTCTGTTTTAACTCTCAATTGTATTTTGTAAAAAATTATACTGTTTTGTAGTATATTTTTTATATCAAGCAATTTTCCTAGTTTTTGTTTATTAATATTATGTTATGTATTATTAATTATGTTAATCATTTACTTTATGTGTAGTGCTGGACAAAGGCAACTGTTGTGCTTGGCCAGAGCTCTTTTGAAGAAAACTAAAATTTTAGTTTTGGATGAAGCTACTGCTGCAGTTGATATAAACACTGATCAGCTTATTCAGAATACCATCCGAACAGCATTTTCAGATCGTACAGTTATTACCATAGCTCATAGACTAAATACTGTTATTGATTATGACAAGTAAGATTTCCGTACTGTAACATAACTCTCCCTTTAATTTTCCTATCAAGATCATGGGTATCCATCTATCCTACTCATTCTAAAACAAAGTATCTGATTAGAATTTTTTTTACTTGTCCTGAAAGAAACATTTGATCATGAAATGATTACAAAGACTCCTTTTTGATATGCTCTACAATGTTTACAGTTATTCTGTTACAAAAGTTTGATCTTACAGAAGTGACTTAGTCAAGCGGATGCCAGCCAGTATGCTGATCAGAGACACATGAGATACATGGTTTTAGTAACAATAAATGAGAGAAGGCATATTCAGCCTTTGCAGCTTTGTATAACTCAGAGAGGAGAGCTGCATTTTTATGAGGAAATCAAGCATTGAGAACAAAATTAGTGCATCAACATTAGTGTTGATTGATATTTTCAGCTTTGTTTCCTAGATGTAAGCAAAGAAATTTAGTAGACAAAAGCACTTTAATTGTAAAAATGATTTTCTAAGAGAAAAAAAAAGGGGGGGGAGAGAAGTAGTTTTGGGTGTTTCAAAGCAGCAGGTGAATAAAACATTTTGTTTTTGTTTGTAACCTGAGAATGCATGAATATTAGTAGTTCAAGTATGAAAATTTTTAAAGATTAGTGATTAAGAGATATAAAAATAATAACTAATTTTGCATTTCCAAGCATTGTGAAATGTGTATCTACTTAAAAGCATCCTCCACTTAATTCCAGGTCTGTAACTGAGAAGTAAATAAATGGCTCTTCATTAGAAAGTCTCCTCTTTAGCACTTTTAATGAAAAATTTTAGGTAGATAAACTGACAAAACATATATGAATTATATTTTTATAATTTATTGCATTTTGCAAGTCAATTAAGGAAAAATATTTTATAATTTCATCAGTGCTAAGAATTTGGCTATAAAGCAGCTTGTAGAATGCACAAGGGGGTGAATCTGTTTGACTAATTTTATGCTGTTTTCTAATATGGCAGACTTTAAGACTTTTAGCTCAATAGATGAGGCACAAGGGCAACTAATTAGTGCCCCAAAAATGTCTCAAGATTTTTTTTTTTTTGATTGCTACCAATTTTTTTTTATTATTGCACCATTTGTATGGTTCTCTTGTTAAAAATATGAGCACAACTTTACCTATTAAAAAAAGCCTTTGTTACCTAACAGTCGGTAGATTTCTAAGTTCAAAGTACCGAAGTATCCAAATTACATTAAGCATCATTCATCAGTTAATTTTGAGTATGGTAAAATTTTTATAAATTGTCAAATCAATTATTTGACAGATTTTTTTTTTCTTTCTCTCAATTGTAAGCTTTTAAACAGAAAACTCTTTTCCTTTTTTTTAAGAGTTTGTTACATACATTAACATGTATACATATATACACATTCACACACACACACACACCTTTATCTATCTATATATATATATCAGGGACGTGCTGTCTGGGTAGGCAGGGTAGGCAGTGCCTACCCACGAAGAAAACAGACCAGCCTTTTAATTTCATTCAATGACAAATAATGCATTGATTGAAAAAAATATTTAAGTATTACGCAGCGAGTACTGTCAAAAAGAAAAAAAAAAGGAATTTTTCCATTTTTGTGCAATTGAAAAGCATCATCCGTCACTGCTTTTCAACCTCTGTATCTATACAACGTATAGCATCAAGACCAGGGTTGCCAGACGTCCCGGATTTCAAGGGACAGTCCCGTTTTGTGAAATATTGTCCCGCGTCCCAGGGAACCTTGATACGGGACGGCTAAAGTCCCGTATTCTGGTTAGAAGCAGCATTTTACAAAACGAAACATTATTTTCAGAAAAAAAATGAAGTAAAACAAAAAATGTGAAAAAGAGTGATAAGAAAATTGATTGAATTATAATATTTTCTGTTCTGAAGTAATGTTAGTATTTTATTCATTTAGAGTAGAAATTATTGTGACAATCAATTCAACAAACGTTCATTGTAAAAGTGGTGTATCTCCTTGTAAATGATTTTACTATGCCTTATATATAAAAAGCCCTTCTCAATTTTTCTATTATAAAAGAAATATATGTGTTCAGCTACTATTAGTCACTAGATTTCTTTTTTTTTTTTTTTTTTTGAACCAATCAATTTCAATTTTTTGAAATTTGCTTTGCTTTGCTTTTATACTAAAAGATGTAACTATATGCTATTCTATTTAGCAAACAAACGCGTTTTAAAAAGATGAAAATGCATAATTTTTACAATGAGTGAGAGAAATATAAATTACAGTAAGTTTTATGGCATCCTAAAGACCATCAAAACTTAGAAAGAATTATTGCAGCAGTAAAATCTAGCAGAAAATATGATTTAAAAAAAAGGAATTTTCCGCGGTTGTATAAGAATAATTATCATGTTATAATATTGACAAAACTGTACAGTTTTCCCTCAAAAGATATTGAATACCTGATTTTGTTTATTTGTTTAAAGTTAACTTCCTATAGTGAGTTCAAGTAGTCCTGTCATTTGGGACATCAGGACGGGTGGTCAATGACCTCTCCCCTGGTTTTGGAAATTAATGTATTTACATATAAGTGGGCGTGGCTTTTGCTTTTTTTTGGTATAATTTACATTGAAATCTGGTATAATTTACCTCCCCCCCCCCCACCCCCGAACGGCAAAATTTGAAATGACGGGCCTGGGTTAGGAAAAAGGGGGTTAACAAGAGGGAAATACGAATTTTCACAATAATTAGTTGAAAACCTTTCCCCACCAATATTCATGGCGAAGAATAACTATGCAATGGTAAAAAATGAAGTTTTTTTATATGATCATTGTGTATTTTTTTCTATTTATATTTGTGAGAAACATTTAATGTCAAAGTCAAGGTTGCAAAAATTCAACCTTTAGACTTCATCTCTCAATCTCTCCCCCCCCCCCCCCAAAGAGCCTGTCCCGTATTTACAGTTCTTAAATCTGGCAACCCTGATCAAGACACTCATATGCCCTCACTATTTCCCCCTTCGGGTCAGCCAAAGCGACGGTGGAGGCAGAATCAAATGTGCCTTCCCTGCATAGGCAATGAATTTTCTCACTTCTGCACAGCGTTAAACTCCGTAAGCTTCTCTCTGTCTCTGCTGGTTTCTTAGATTTCCGCAGAAAACTGAAGATGTTTCGATTCGTGTTTCCTGTAGTGTTTTCCATGAAATGTTTTCGTCATTTTCAAATGTTTCGTTTTTTCATTTGTCATATTCTTTCCCATGCTTAAGTTGAAACCTCAGGACAGTGGTTTCGTTTTAAACTTTTTGTAAAAACGAACTTACGAAGAAATGCAACAAAGTATTGAAAAATTCATGTCAATAGTACTTGAAAGTAAATTTCAAAAAATTAGCTTTTGGATTTGATAAGGATGCATTCAGCAGTCTAACAGAAAGTACAGAAATTTTATTGACATTATAAGACTGATAGCAGATATTTATGGGAACAAGTTTTTTGTGACAAATGTATAAAAAATGTGCTTGATTTTATTCTTGAAAAATGAACTGAGGGAACTGTTTCAAGAAACAGAATTTTTTGCAGTTAATTTTGACTATAGATACCAGCCACAATCGTTTTTGTAGAGTGAATATTTTCGGCCATAAAAAGAATTATGAACTACACAAGGAATAGAATGACAAATTAACGACTTTCATATCTGATTTTCATAGAAAAATATTCATATTCATAGAAAAATAAAGTAAATAAAATGAACACCACTTAAAATTTTTATGAAAGTCACAGATATTTTCTCTAGAATGAAAGAAAGTAGAATGGATTTTCTACAGAACTAGATGAATACCTTTGTACATATGTTTTTTAGAGGACTACGTAAATATCATTCATATTCATGCTGTTTTAATACGGTTAATATCATATGCGTTTTTCAACATATGTATTATTATTCCACAAATCATCTCATCTGCCTACCCTGGGCATTCCTTCACTGCACGTGCCTGATATATATATATATATATATATATATATGTGTGTGTGTGTGTACATTAGGGTGGTTCAAAAAAACTTTTTTTTTGCTACGGACCAAGGCGCACCCTACTTTTTTTACATTTATGTATAAGATTACTCCCCTAAAATTTCAGCTCTCTACTCTTCATGGAAGATGGTGCTCAAACACCCTTCATTTTTACGCTTTTTCGTGAATTTCACAATTTTAGAGCTTTTCAGACTAAAGAGACCATTTTCTTGGAAGTTATTTTTTTTCAGTTATTCTCATTTTTCAACGCATAAATATTTGTTCAAACAATTGAAAAGTTTCTTAATCGTTTGAATCTATATAGCAACACCTTTGATACAATTGATTATTTAGTGGATCGCAGCATACAATATAGATTGCAGTACCACTTGTCTACATGTTGTGCTATGATTTTCAAAACTTACACTTGCCAAAATAGAGTTGTGAAAGAGCTGTGCAAAATGTTTTTTATGTTTTTAAAGTAGTGGGATGCAGAGAAAATTTTTTCAAGATTTAAAGTTTTAAACTAATAGTGCTAAGGGTATCACAAGAAGAATGAATTAAATTATAAAAACTAATTGCACAAAATAAACTATTGTAGCTAGTCTGGCATAGAACGAATCTGAAATTTAGGCAAAGATATTTACTTCATGCTTACTTTGGCCATCATATTCCTCAAAAGTTCTATTCTTTTTAATAACTTCAAAGCGAAAAAATATTTGGCAAAGAATTAAACAAACAAAAAAAAAAAAAAAAAAAGAATGCTGCACATAGAACTTTAAAAATACTTTAACAAGTTTGAAAATTCAACTGTAAGCTTTTTATAAATCGATAGATAAATCTATGATCATTCTTGCTGATTATAAAGGATAGTTGAATTATTTTTAGTCAATTAGGGAGCCTATCTGAGAAAATCCAGTCTCTTATATGCCTCAAAATATTTATGTTCCTATATAGGAAATAAATTTTTCATTTAATCATGAGAGAAATAAACCTAGTACAACATTTTCTACAGTTTCAGTGTGTTTTTGTACAGTGAAACAAATATATTGAACATTAATAGATGCTCCATTTGCAATTAAAACTTCTGGGAATATCTGAACTTGGAAAAAGCCTTGTAAGATATGAACGACCTGGAATTTAAACAGCAACTAGGACAGTTTTGTTATAGTGCTTGTGACACCTTTCTGGTGAATTAATTAGTTTGACTTAGTTTCTCGTATCATATTCTAGTTGAAAGAAAAGCAAGTTATTACAAGAATAAAGATGTGAAATATAACAAGTGTAGTACAGAATAATTGGATTTTTTTCAAACATGAATATTAGGGATTATTTTCTAACATTCTTCGTCCTACGCCCCAACAAATGCAAATATAATATCAATTACAGAATTAAAGAAAAAAATAAAATAAATAAATTTAGGCGAATAACGTTGCTGAGGAAAATGTTCAAATAATTCAAGAATTTAACAGAATTTTTTTTTAATAATGAGGAAAATAAGCAGTTTCTTTTACCTGCTGTTGAAGAAAATTGAGTACTTATCCTTGCTGAGACAATAAAACATTCAATACTAAAAGTATCTTTCGCTCTCTCAAAAAAACATTTATGTATAAATATACATAGAAAGTTGAATTGCACAGCAAGAAGTTTAAATATTTGGCTTTAATTAAAAACTTCTAGCGAATTTCAGTATAATAGCACGGATCGGCACAAAATGAGCTTCAAATGTATCTGACACTATTCTTGCTGTTTCTTATGTAAAATGCCTCACTGAATCCAAATATGATCTTCGTTTTCCCCTTCACGGTAATCGCTCGAACATAACTGGAATGAATATAAATAATACTGAAATGTTCTTTACTGAAGGAAATCTGTGGTGCGACTCATATGTAACATGCGATGTTTCTAAGGTTTTAAACAAAATTTTATAACTTGAAAAAATTTTTTGGACGTGGGAGTCATAGATGGCAGTCCAATTATATTGTGTTGCACCAAAAAGTAAGTGTAAAATTTTGAAAGTGGAAAAAGTGAGTTGTTGATGATATGTTAAATATTTAAAGGAGGGGAGGGGAAAATACCCCCATGAGCCTCTTAACTTGTGAAAAGTTGTTTATTATTTTGAACTTTTCACCTCTCTATCCCTATAGAAGAATGTTAATGGTAAATATAATGCTTCCTTCCCCTTTAAATAATATCTATGAAATTGTCGAAATCTGATGAAAATAGGAGGGGAGGGGGTACTATTTTCGAAAAGTGGGAGACAATGGGGGAAAAGGGTGGCCATATTAGGATTCAGGGGATCATTGAACATAAGAATCAGCAAGAATGATAGTAAAACACCCGTAATTTTTTTTCTGCTGCTCAACCGAAAAACGCTTGAAATTGACAAAAACTGAAGAACTATTTGAGCTTTGAGCACGGTCTTTTTATTTAAGTAGGAGATTGAAATTTTGGTAGTATATTGGGGTGGATAAAGGTAAAAAAATGAGCCACCGTGGTGACCTCTAGGACAAATTTTTTTTTTTTGCCATAGGTTTGTGAACCACCCTAATGTACATATATATACAGGGTGTTCCAAGTCAAACTTCATGACCTCTATTTCCTCAACCGTTCGTCCTAGATGCATACTTCCAATTGCAAATTTGCTCGAAATGAGGTAGAGAGTTAAACTATTGAAAGTTTGAAGCGAAAAAATAATTTAGTCAAAAAATACAGGATCTAACTTTTTATAGGGACTCTGGATCCCCCAACCTTATGTTTAGGGAAAGAATCTCCATTGAAAAATAATACTAACACAAAAAAATGACATTTGTGCGATCAAAATTCGCGGAGATATTCTAGTTTTAAGTGCGCAGGGCCCGTGAACAAATTGACAAAATAAAATTTTCGCCCTGCCAGAGGAATAACGAGCTTTTAGATTAGGTGTGATAATGAAATTTGTTTCGTCCATGTCAGAAAACATTCACTTCTCATTGTATTCAAAAATAAATACAGGTGCTACAAGACTACAAAACATAACAAGACAAGGTAAATTAGTATACAATTTTATACAAAGGTATTAAACACACGAAATATGTAGAATCTAAGATATAATATACATTGCGATTACATTATCCGTAAAGCTACACCATTTATACATATTGTTCCGTAGTGTACATCGTAACTTCAAGCCTTAACGAAATGCATCTAGTTAAGCCGATTTTATTCTGCAGTGAAGGGCCTACGTTATTTCAAGCAATCACTATACAGTCGGTAAATTTCCATATTCGCGAATTCTGCAAGACATTTTCATTCTTTCTTACTCAATTTTTTTCGTATTTTAATTCCCATGTCAAATAACTTTTACAGTTAAATATATTTTAGGAAAAAAAAGAATATTTTGTTATTAAAGAACTCTGAATGATGCGAATTTCGCGTGTATATGGCCCCCAAAATCACTTAAAATAACGCTAGTGTAAAGTGGTATAAGTCATAAAGTTTCATGTTTCATTTCTCCATGGATTTTGATCGCACAAATGTCATTTTTTTGTGTTAGTATTATTTTTTAATAGAGATTCTTTTCCTAAACATAAGTTTGGGTTCCTGGAGCCCCGATAAAAAGTTAAATTTTTTATTTTTTAACCAATTGTTTTTTTCGCTTCAAACTATTCATATCTTAACTCTCCTCCTCATTTCGAACAATTTTGCAAATGAAAGTATGCATCTAGGACGGACGGTTGAGGAAATAGAGGTCATGAAGGTTAACTTGGAACACCGTATGTATACCAGGCACATGCCGTCAAAGATTGTCCAGGGTTGGCAGATGAGGAAGTTTGTTGAATAGTAATGAATATGTAATAAAATGCATTCAATGTAATAAAATCATATGAACGTGAGCGATCTTCGCATACTATACCCAGTATATAGGTAGTCTCTCCACAAAAACAGTCGTGATTGGTACAGTCAAATTTAGCGAGTTGTTAGAAGTGTTTGGTTTAGCTCATTTTTCAAAGAAAAAAATCAAGCATATTTTTATACATTTATTACAAAACATTTGTGCCTTTAAATACCTACTAAATCTGCTTAGTCTTCTGCTTTCTGCTTCAATGTCAAAAACGTGTCTGCAATTCTTTCCTAGGTTGTTGAATGCATCTTTATCTACTCCAAAAGCAAAATTTTGAAACTCCCATCTACTAATCATATGGATTTTTATAATATCGCTTTTCTTTGTAAATCTTTTTTTTTTCTTTGGAAAAATTGTAAGGGAATTACTATATGTCAATAAGGTTTCAACTTTATACATTAAACCATTGAAAGTTTCACTAATGCACATCTCTCTGCCCACGACCATGCCCCCCCCCCCCCCCCCCCCATTTTTGGCAGAGAACAGAATGTGAAAGTAGAATTTTTGTGATTTTCGCAGTCGCTGTCGAGGTAGAAAATGGAAAAAAAAGTGAGGCATGTGGGTATTCTCAACATTGCGCGTAGCGTAGATGCAGAGGTTGATGTTTTGTTTGAATTTTTTTCTGTATTTCTTAACTGGAATTTTTTTATGTTTTAGGATTGTTGTTATGGACTCCGGACAAGTACTGGAAATTGGAAAACCATCTGAGTTACTACAGAATAAAGAATCAAACTTTTACAAAATGGTCAAAGAGGCTGGATTAATATAAGTTCTTAATCAAATGTTTATTGTTATTAATTACAAATGTGATAATGCATTTTATTTATTACATCAATCATTGAGCTTCCTGAATTTGTTGTGATATTAAAGAGAATATGCTTTTCAATCAGTTTAGCTTCATTTTTCAGATTAAAATTTCACTTAACACATTGATTGCCAAGCTACAAAAAATTCGTAGAATTTGTGTTGGGCTAAAGCAGTGTATCTTCTGTCTGTCAGTTTTGATTCACTGGTACCTCCTCAAAAGCCAAATATCCATATTAATGCCAGTGTACCACACATAAGTACAAATCTGTACAAAAATGGCAAATCTGTTGCCTACAAACTAGCTCTAAGTCGAATCTGTTGGCTAAAATGACCTGCTACAAATTCTCACAGTGTGGCAGTCAAGGTGTAAAAAAAAATCACTGTCATGCCCATTTATTTGCCTATTGTGAATATTTCTAACTACGTAAAATTTCTACGGACGCCACCATTCAAACTGAACCACGGGTTCACCAGGCTGAATGGAATAAAGTTCAAACTGAAAACTTAACAATAATCTTAATATTATTCAAAATATTTTACCGTTTTCTTTTAAACAGCTTAATCTGAAAGACGAAGTTCTTTTCCAAATTTTAAAGTAACAACTAACAATACACAAACTTTCTCACCGTTGCCACTTACAGAAAAGTAAAAAGCAAAAGATAAAATTCTCGAGAGCAGAAATTAATAATTAAAATGTAACATTATTTTGCAATCTCAAACATACTCCCACCTTGCAAAGTGAAATTTTGAACTTTGCAAAATAAGTTTTAAACTAAAGAGTTCTTAAAGTCCAGATAAAGTTCAAGTTTATGAGGCATATGTAGGCTTATCTCCCACATGGTCTAGTGGTTAGGATACCTGGCTCTCACCCAGGAGGCCCGGGTTCGATTCCCGGTGTGGGAAGTATGTTTTTAATACTGATTTTATCGCACTCAGGCAGAGTTTGAAAACGGTTTTTTCATCAGGTTTGGACAATAGAGAGGTAAATTTTCAGTGGACTGAGTTCAAGGAAAAACTAGCAAAAACAGTTGGGGATTATGTTTCTTTTATTAGAAAAGGGGTAAACACTAAAATTTGGCCCATGTGGTTCACTAAGGAAACTAAGGACGCTCTTAACCGTAAGCAAGCTGCTTTTCGTAGGTTAAAAGAAACTGGTCACAGCCACAGACTAAAAATGAATAGACCGCGCATCTCCCGATGAAACAGTGGATGTCAGTAGCGCTAAGATATATCACGTGATCTACAACGAAATCTTCTCTTTCTCTCTGGCGCGTTAAATTTTTGGCGATCATTTGCAAGCTGTTGGTAGGCAAATGCTTCCTTGCGCTTTTCGTTCGCTCGATCATTCTAATCGCTTCGCTAGACATTTGTTTGTTCGCTGCTTGCAAGTTCCATCTCCGACAAACAATCCATGGCACGAAATTGAAAAATAGAATTTTCTACTTGTTTCAAATTAGGTTTCAAAAGTTTTTTTTTCTTTTTTTGGGAAGGGGGGGGGGATGCACCAAGTATAGTTTCAAAAAAGCGATTTCAAGACTTAAACTTTGAAGGTTTTGAGCGATATTTAAAATTAGCAACATTTATCAAAAATCCAGGGTGATATGCAATACTGTTTGAAAACAGGCAACATTCCGGAACTCTCCCCACCCCCCCACACACACAGAGATAAAAATTCGGACGGATCTTATACCAACATTTGTCAAAAGGTGTTTTTATTTTAACACAAGCATCTATTTACCTTTTAATCTTCGCAAAATGTACCACTTTCATTAATATCCTTAATGAACATGTACTTCAAAAAGAAAAAATTTGCTCAAATATTAGTCCTTAAAATCTATATTTGGAATATTAATTTGTATGTAATATTCATAACGATATCCCACGAGAAAGGGACACTTCTCAAATAGTTTTTAAATCCTCTCTCGGTCTGTAATAAATATTCATAACGATATCCCACGAAAAAGGGACACTTCTCAAATAATTTTTAAATCCTCTCTCGGTCTGTAATAAATACTAAAATTGGCTAAACTTTCATCAGGTGGTAGGCACTGTCCCCCATATGGGAGGAGGCGGGGGGGGGGGGCTCAAGCCCTCTCTTAGAAACTAGAATTCTCTAGCTTTTAGTACAATTTGTTCAAAAAAAATCATAACTTTTTCAACCATCAATCAATAAGTAACTAAAAAGGCCAAAATTAAATAACTTTAATCTTCACTGAAACTTCTTTACAGGAACAAAATATCCTGCTAAGCTGTTGGATAACTATCTGCGACCCCCCCCCCCCCGCCCGAAATTGCGAGAAATAATCTTTAAAAAAGCAGTTGCTTTACGTATGTACAAGCAATTGATAATTAGTTACACATAGTTCAGTAGAGAATGAATAAAAAAACATCATAAGTAGGGGAGGTGATTTTTTAAAAATGCAATTTTTGAGACATGCCCTTTCATTCTGCTTGTGCGGTATAAGGTCGTACCGACAGATGAATAGTGCAAAAAGGTCGAATTATGAAAAATAGAGTATTTCACTTTTGCTGTAACTTTTTCCAGAAAGAAAGGGCAAATACTTCTAATTGAATAAAATGTTTAAATGGAAATTTAATGGCATTTAAATCAAGGCTTTACATTCCCCACAAAATATGCAAAAACGTTTATTTGTTGAAATAGAACTTAATAAAGTCACAGATTTACACTATCGGTGAAGATGTAGATTTCTTTTCATTCTGTGTGATCAAAGATAGCAAGCGAAAACGCTCAACTAAAATTGTTAATTTTGTTCATAAAATGTTACTCGCCAAAAAAGTGATAAAAATCTCTCCAACTCTATTTTTAACAATTAAAGCAAGAGTATTGAAAATAACTGAGATATTATTACAGACTAAACTTACCTATGGAATGTTATTGGTCCTCTCTGGACCGATTTTTCTTTGCATCCAAATGTACAACATTTAGAAACCATTTTATCTCAAAACAACAGTTCATCTCCATAGAAGTGCATGCTATGATCCGCTGCGGTGGTTGTAGATCACGTGGTTAAAGCCAGGTAGGTTCTGGCGGCGGAAAGGTTACCACACACTCTCTCTATGTATCTTAACTCTGTGGTCACAGCGCAGACAGGCTACAGTATTGTGAGGCTAAGCTCAGTTTTAAGTATTTGGTACGGTTTCAGAAAAGAGAATTGGAACAAAAGTTAGCAGATAATATTGACAGGAACTCAAAGGAGTTTTTTGCATACGCAAATTCCGGGAAAGTTCGAAATAGTCAAATTGGGCCACTGGTAGATGAGCATGGAAATCTAATTCAGAATGATGGGGATATTGCTAATGTTCTAAATGACTTTTTTTCCAGTGTTTTTAACGATAACTAACTCAACAGTTGACACAAGCAAGACACAAGCTACTAGACAGCTTGAGGACTTTGTATTTTCTAGGGAGGACGTATTACTTTATTTGAAAAAAATTAAAACCACCAAAGCTCCGGGACCAGATAATATTTATCCAAAAATTCTAGTAGAATGTGCAGAGGAATTAGTGGACGTTATTGTTGAAATATTCAATGCTTCGTATAACTCAGGGATAGTACCAGAGGACTGGAAACTGGCTAACATTACACCGCTCTTCAAGAAAGGGTCTAGAGGTAATGCAGGAAATTATAGACCTGTCAGTCTTACTTCGGTAGTTTGCAAAATTTTTGAAACGTTATTAAAAATTAAGATTGTGAATTTCTTAGAAAATAATAGGCTGTTAAGTAGTTTGCAGTATGGTTTAAGAAAAGGTAAATCGTGTGCTATTAATTTATTGTATTTCTATGACAAGGTCACTATGGCTTTAGATAATAAAAAGTGTGTTGATGTTGTTTACATAGATTTCCAAAAAGCTTTCGATAAGGTGCCTCATGTAGCACCACTCAGTGAATTAGCTGATATAGGAATGGGAGGTAAAATTCTAGTTTGGGTTAGAAATTGGCTGACAGGAAGGAAACAAAGAGTAGTTGTTAGGGGTAACTATTCTAAATGGAGTGAGGTTTTAAGTGGGGTTCCCCAAGGATCAGTTTTAGGTCCCCTTTTGTTTATTATTTTTATGAATGATATTCATGAAAATGTTTCTGGACACATGAATTGTTTTGCTGATGATGTAAAAATTATGAGGGTTGTAGAAAATGACGAACAAGCAAATCAGTTGCAACAGGATTTGGATCATATTACTAAATAGGCAGACAAGTGGTGTATGGCAGTAAATGTTGGGAAATGTGAAGTGCTGCATTTAGGGCATGCAAATAAGCATACAAACTATTATTTACAGGTTTCAGTCATTAGTGTTTAGCCAACAGTGCAGCATAGCTAGTAACAAAGCCAATAGGATGCTTGGGTTTATAAATAAATCTATTTCAAACAAGTCTTTATATAGAAGTTTGGTAAGACCTCATTTGGAGTATGCTGTTCAGTTTTGGTCTCCTTATCTGAAAAAAGATATTAATTTACTGGAAAGGGTACAAAGAAGGGCTACAAGGTTAGTAAACGGATTTTCTAATTTAGACTATGATTCCAGACTTAGTATGCTTAATATGTATAGTCTTGAGCAAAGGAGAACCAGAGGGGATATGATTCAGTTATTTAAATTTATTAAAATGAATGATGTTGCAGGGTTAGATTTTTGCACGGAAAGCAGGACAAGGGGTCATTGTTTTAAGCTGTTCAAATCTCAGACTAATCTGGAAATTCGAAAAAATTACTATTTTAACACGGTAGTGGGAACTTGGAATAGTTTACCGGAAGAGGTGGTAAGGAGCAATGGAGTAGATAGCTTTAAGAGGGTCATTGATCTTCATTGGGGTCTTTAATTTGACTAGGACCAGCCCAGTTGGGCCCAGAGCCTGCTGCTGGTCGTCACATTTGTATTTGTATTTGAATTCAAGTGAAACAAGGACGATCGCAACTTACCAATGCAATCGCAAATTCCCAAATTTGGATACGTTACAAACGGTTCTGGAAAAGTCTGGAAAAGCATGGAAAGTCTGAAAAGTCATGGATTGGTGCTGCGTGGCCGTGTGGGGGCGTGACTTATCCGTAACCGCTGCGGGTGGTGTTTGTTTATCTCTCTTTCCGTGTGATTTCCGATCGTCGATCGGCAATCCTTTTCCGCGTTACGCGTGCTGGAAAGTCAGGAAAGTCTGGAAAAGCATGGAAAGTCTGGTAAGTCATGGATTGGTGCTGCGTGGCCATGTGGGGGCGTGACTTATCAGTAACCGCGGAGGGTGGTGTTTGTTTATCTCTCTCTCCGTGTGATTTCCGATCGTCGATCGGCAATCCTTTTCCGCGTTACGCGTGCTGGAAAGCCATGGAAAGTCAGGAAACTCAGGTAAAGTCCAGAAAAGTGTGGAAAATCTGGAAAGTCATGGAAAGTAGGGATACACCGATAAGCAAATTGGCCGATTACCAATTAATCGGTTCTCGATAATCGGCCGATTAATGATAAGAATGATTGTTTTAAATACTACAATTTCACAGTCACTGTTTTTACTCTCTTATACATTCCGAGTTTAGAAATAGTAAGTAATTTTTTCTGAGAGAAGTTTTTTTTTTCCAGTTTCCTTATTTTCACAAAATAATTTCAATATTTTATCAAATTTCTTAGAACCAATTTTCATAGAATTGTCAATAATATTACATTAACACATTGTTAATTATATTAATTGTACATAAAAATTCGAAAAAAGGGGGAGGGGTCCGTGGGAGGAGGTACTTTTAATTTCAAATTTTAATAATCAGTAGCAATTTAATTAAAGACTTTTATTCTTTGTGAAAATCAGAGGTTATCTAAAACACTGTGCTAAGGAGAAAAATATCGCCACATGAAAATTGTTGCAACATTGTTTATGTGTATTATTCAAAGAAGGAGAATTAATGTATTTAAAACTTTATATCAACTGTGGGGATTATTATTACTGCCAATAATATCGTTCATCATAGTTTCTTAGTGAAGGTACACTTTAAAGAATAATATTTAAAAAAATTTTATCAACCGATTAATCGGCCGGATTTTGCCGATTATGAATAATCGGCAAAGTGGCCGATTAATCGGTGCATCCCTAATGGAAAGTCATGGATTGGTGCTGCGTGGCTGTGTGGGGGCGTGACTTATCCGTAACCGCGGCGGGTGGTGTTTGTTTATCTCTCTCTCCGTGTGATTTCCGATCGTCGATCGGCAATCCTTTTCCGCGTTACGCGTGCTGGAAAGTCATGGAAAGTCAGGAAACTCAGGGAAAGTATGGAAAGTGTGGAAAGTCATGGATTGGTGCTGCGTGGCCGTGTGGGGCGTGACTTATCCGTAACTGCGGCGGGTGGTGTTTGTTTATCTCTCTCTCTCTCTGTGATTTCCGATCGTCGATCGGCAATCTTTTTCCGCGTTACGCGTGCTGGAAAGTCAGGGAAAGTCAGGAAACTCAGAGAAAGTGTGGAAAAGTATGGAAAAATCTGGAAAGTCTAGAAAAGCATGGAAAGTCACGGAAAGTCTGGAAAGTCATGGATTGGTGCTGCGTGGCCGTGTGGGGGCGTGACTTATCCGTAACCGCTGCGGGTGGTGTTTGTTTATCTCTCTCTCCGTGTGATTTCCGATTGTCGATTGGCAATACTTTTCCGCGTTACGCGTGCTGGAAAGTCATGGAAAGTCAGGAAAAGTCTGGAAAAGCCTCGAAAGTCTGGAAAGTCATGGATTGGTGCTGCGTGACCGTGTGGGGCGTTACTTATCCGTAACCGCGGCGGGTGGTGTTTGTTTACCTCTTTTTCCGCGTGATTTCCGATCGTCGATCGGCAATCCTTTTCCGCGTGCTGGAAAGTCATGGAAATTCTCTCACTGACTATTCCTTCTTATCTGACATTAGCTTGCATTTGAGAGTCTGTAGGAAGACTAGGCCCTGTGCATAGGTTTGACATGTTTACTTCGTTGACAACTTCCTTTTCTTCGAACTTCTTCCCGTCAATTTTCTTTGACTCAATTTCTTCACACATTAGGGGTACATGCTTTTTCCAACAAATACAATATTTCAGAGAGGCGTGGTATTTTCGGATGGGGTGACCGGACGTTAAACAGGCGAAGCAACAATTCTTCTCCCTAAGAATCTTTTGTTTATCAAATAAACTCATTTTTTGTGCAGCAAACAATCAGCGCTAAAATGAGCTTTTTCGCAGAAAACACATAACTTTTTAGCCTCCTGAGTACGCGGATGTGTGAAAAGGTTAGAAGCTGTAGGTACTTTATTCTGTTTTTCTCTGGGTTCAAATTTCTTACTTTTATAACCACTGTTATTCTTCTTTTTATTCAAGCCAAAACCTTGCATCGCCAAACTAATTCTATCCCCGGATTCTACTTCAGATTTTAATAACTTGAGCAAGCTACTGAGCCACCCCATTGTGATATAAATCTGGGTTCCTTTGTCTTTGCCATGCCCGTAATATATCTTCAGGTAAACATGACTCCACTAAAGGATGAAGAAGAGCAGCGCTTTTATCCGTTGTTACATCAGGAGTCTCTAGCGCACGAATCTGTGACTCCAAATTATCGTAAAGTGCACACAAATTAGTGGTAGATCCCTGTGCAGCATTTTGAATGACCAATTTCAAAAGTTCCCTAACATAGAATTCTATCAATAAATCATTTCGACCAAACCGATTTTTTAAAGCGTCTACTCTACGGCTTGGAAATAGTTGGCACCAGTTGGCAGGAAACTTTCAACTACTTCCCTAGCTCGTGAACCACTAATAGTTGACTGTAATAAATATTGAAATTTGTTTTCGGAAGTTATATCTACATCGTTGTGAACTTGCTCAAATTGAGACCAAAACTGCAGCCAGTCCTTCAGTTCTCCTGAAAATTATCGCAATTCCAATTTTGGTAAATGAAACTTCTTTTTTACGTTACCTGACGTCTCAGGAGTTTCATCTGGTGCACTCAATGCTGCTCGAGCATTTATTCGGGCTAATTCTAGCTTATGTTGCCTTTGGCGCTCATTTTCAGCGTCTTGGCGCTCTTCATTTTCTTTCCAAGAAGTCTTTTTTCTTCTTGTACTTTATCCGATTCTTTTTGCTGTTCTTCAACAGCAGTCGCCAAAACAGTTGTTGCGAAATCCGGATCCGATTTATATTCTTCGCTGTTTATAATTGCTTCTTTCAACGTATTGATAGTAACTTTTCCGGTAAAGAACCGACTATTTCTTCGCACAAGAACACCAAATCCTCTTTTTTGAATATTTTCACTTTTACTCATCTTTGAATCTACAGAGTTTTCGTCCTTTCACGGACGCCAAATAAATCTAACGACGTAAAATTTCTACGGACGCCACCATTTAAACTGAACCACGGGTTCACCAGGCTGAATGGTATAAAGTTCAAACTGAAAACTTAACAATAATTTTAATATTCTTCAAAATATTTTACCGTTTCCTTTTAAACAGCTTAATCCAAAAGACAAAGTTATTTTCCAAATTTTAAAGTAACAACTAACAATACACAAACATTCTCACCTTTGCCACTTACAGAAAAGTAAAAAGCAAAAGATAAAATTCTCGCGAGTAGGAATTAATAATTAAAATGTAATATTATTTTGCAATCTCAAACAGTGTATTTGTGCTCCTTCCCCACCACACAGGACATGGCCGCCACAAATATCCTGCATGGTACTTAAGTAGCAGAGGCGGATGGATGTCCCGGGTGTTGTAGACTTCAAGTCCAATCTGAAGAAGGGACTACATGACGTCTGAGGTCTAAAAAGAAAACAAATAGCAATTTACATGCCAATATACCGCCACCTCGGTCATTCCATTCACAGACTGCTGTTTTGGCCTCATTGTGGACTGTATTCCTGCCTTAGCCCTGTAGGGGTGGTGACTTTACTGCTTAAATAGCAATTTGTCATTGCTTCAAAAAAAAAAAAAAAAAAAGAAGTATTGTAATATTAGTAGAAAAATAGTAAAGAGAAAAAACTCGTATGAATAAGAGCTAGAGGGGAAATGAAACAATCGTGAATTCTTAAAAAATAACACATTTATTAATTAATTTCAAGTATTATTGGTTTTATTGAAATTATGTGAATTGATAGAAAGAGGCTGGAGCTCCCAGAACTAAAATTGTTGGGAAATGAAAAACTCTCAATTTGCCGATTGAAATTCCATTTTTACCAAATGATAAAATAAAAGCATGTACACCTTGCTTACATCTATAACATCTGAGAAGGAACATTGGCCATCGTTAAAGGCATTAAAAAAGGAAATAGAGTATCGAAATTGCAATATATTGTCTCAAAATTTTCTGAATAAGGAAATTTTTGTGAGGTCGCAGTTACCGCCCATTAGGACGATCCTGAGGGAAGCTCTGAGCCCCATAGTTATGCTACTGATCACAAATACATTTATACTCGTCGAAGAGCTCCGAGGACCCTTTTGGCTGATGCTGCAGGAGGAGGAACAGTAAGAAATAGTTCAATAAAAGCTTGAAAACTTTACTGAAAAGTATTTTAACTTTACTTGACGACTTCTCGTAGTCGACTTTTCTCGACTACTCGACTAACTTCTTGTAGATATGAAAAGACGTGAACTCTCATTTTGTTACACTGACTAGCAGGAACAATTTTTTTCCTATTGAGTCCTAGTCACTTGCATCATGGACATTCAAGTTTTCTTGTAAGGAACTGCCTTTTAAGTTTTCTCCTTTTGCTGCATTTCTGCACTTATTCTAACTAATGAGATTTATTTATTTTTTCCGGTTTGATAAAATCGCTTTTCTGTATTGATTATAAATTCAAGTACTTCTGAGAAACATTTTCCAAGTTTTAACAGTTTCAGTTAAATTAGCAGAAATTGGACTCATAAATGCTGGAGTGCTCATAGCAATGCGAAAGTTTTCTTTTTCAAAATATCTGTCGTTGCTCTAATTCTAAGAATTTAGCTATTTCCCTTTATTCTCTTCAAAGATATTCAAAATTTTTATCCGTTCTCATATTCGAAAATTTGTCCACATTTATTTACCTTCGTATAGCACATAGCATGAACTTTGTAAAACTATTGGGAACTGTTTACAAGGACCAAAAGTTTTGAACATTACCTTTAATGCAAACAGAGTCTTCTCTTTTTTTTTTCTTTTTCAGCTGTTCCTTGTACCATTTTAAAGAGGCTCTTCTATCATCTGAAAAGTGTCTGCCATTCAAACTAGGTGTTAATGTCTGCAATGCCCTCTCCTAGTTTGCAACAACTTTGCTTAAAACATTGACGCTAATACAAATCTGGCTGGACAAAGGGAGATAAGGTTCAACACATTTTCTTTACCACCCTGAACACATATAGCAAGAACTATATCTGAATAGGCTTTTTTTGTTTTTCCTTTTTCTTTTTGCAGGTGGCTGCTCAAAGCATCTTTCATCACTGCCATTATTATACAAAAAAAAAAAAAAAAAGAACAAGACCTTGTTGCTTCTTAGCGACACATACAATGTCCTAGGAATGGTTATTGCCATGGACAAATAACGATTTTAATAATTGACAATAAATTGACTTCTTTTCAAGCTTTTCTTTTAACAGATAGCATTCTTTTAATAAATTGACTTCTTTAACAAGCTTCTGAACACCCTTCACATGATCACTCACATGCTTCGAGTTCCATCAAAGTAGTTACTTCTTACTCTTTTAAGCTTAAAACCAAGTATCAGCATCACATTTTTGATAGTGTAATAACCAAAAAAATCTAAATAAGAAGCACTCAAATGGTGCATAGTAAAACATGCTTTTGGTTGCATAAATTATTTTTCCTTGGATCCCCATTATCAAAATATGTCTTGAAGTTTACAAAATTTTAACAAAAGTCGCTTAAGTTAGCAAGTTTCGATGAATAATGGAAGATATGTTTCACGCACTTAGCAGATGGATATTCTGCTACATGCAAACGTTGAAATCCCGTTCTACATTCAAATTCTCACCCAAGTATTTCAATTTAACTCTTTCTTTCAAATTCTGGCCAAATTAAAGACCTTATATCTCGATAATGGGGAAGAAGGGCAGGAACAAATAATTTTTGTGCTGAAAAACGTTTCAATATGCTCTTTCGAGTTAATAATTATCTACAGTCAAAGTCCCGAGGAACCGGCTAAAAGCTTTCAGTTATGTATCGTTCAAGTTATAAGAAATTCCTACAGTCTTCTCAAGGGTTTGGGACCCAATGTAAACTTCGAGATAAAGGTATATTTGAGCTATAAGACTTTGACCTATCAAGACTGGACTTATTTTTATTATTCAGTAGTCTCTTTCAATTGCTACCTTTTTGATGTTTTTTCATTCTTACACTGTTCCTGTAGTTCGCATTCATTCAAATCCCAAACGGATGAACGAGATGATTGACAGCTGCTGATGATGTGTAGCTCTAAAGCAGGGGCGGCCAACCTTTTTAGTGAGAGTGCCACTATCTGGAGAGAAAAAACTCAGCGTGCCACATTGTATTTTTCCAACAAATTGATTTTTTTTCAAGTTAAAAATAGATTTTATGCTGGCTGATTATGTAATTCTTACTCAAATGAAACATTTTTTTCTCGTAAATCTGAGTAATTTAAATCTAAATGATAATAAAAATAAAACAAGTCCGAACTTAAGAGTTATCGTTAGTAAACATTTTTATAGATTCTGTCAGTTGGCTTATACTTAAAATAGAAACAAATAACATCAAACATTCTATTCTAAAAATTAAACAGTCTGTACTTAATGTGGTGTATGAGTCTGCATCTTTTCTGGCAAGTCTTTAATTCTAGGATTAGTTCTTGAGAATCCAAGGAAATGTAACTGCTTTATGTGCAATCAATTAATATTCAACGGTATTTCGATTTTTCTGCTTTCATAACAAAAAATATTTGTTTAGAAGCGTATTTTTAGCCAAATCAACAACAGCATCAGACGGCTAAAGTGTGTAAATGGGAAAAAAATTTGTTGTTTCAAATTTCCAAATTTCTATACAACGGGGGTGACTTTCTGTTGAAGTAAGCTTTTATATTTGATTACCAAGCAAAAGGTCATTTAATTACCAAGCAAAGGCTATTGCAAAAGGTCAGTAATTCCGATTTGGATTTCAGAAGGGTAACAAGTAGTGTCTTGCAGAGAAATAAACAAAGAATTGGAAAATATCAGCAGTTTTTTTATGATCCTGAAAATCATCAAACCTAACACTGAATGAATACTTAAAATCGGTGTAAAATTTTCTCCATATACCATTGGAAAATTATTAAATTTCGGTTGATACTTTCAGTATTAATTTTTAATGTTTTATTCTTTTTCTCCAAAGTAGAGAGAAAGAAACTGAAGTTTCATCATAAAAGAATGTAGATGGCCTCTATTGGTTAAGGAGACCTTTTTTTTTTTGTACAATCTTAAATTTAAATTACTTAAACGCAGGATATTAAGAGATGGCATAGCTAAATTAGTTCGCTATTCTCCATTTCTAAGTAGCAAGTCCTCATTGCTTTCCTTCCAGATATTTTGAAAACACACTCCCTAAAATTCTAAAATCTTATGACTATTTTTCCTTTGGATAGCTATTGCACATTTTAATAAAGGGGTAACTTGCCATATTCTCCTCTTTCTCCAGGGAAAAGTTCACAAAACATTCAGAGCTCTAATTCGTAGTTTGTTAATACAGTTAACTCTACAGGGTCACCAACAGAGAAAAGGTCTCAGTTCTTGACAAGGAACTTGTGATAGATAATTCGATGACACTTTTGAAGTTTTTTCCCCAAATTATTTTCAAGTAATGTAAAAAAAAAACAATTTAAGGGTCTTCATTTGTGCAACCATGGCAAATTTTGTCCTATCTAGTTTCTTAATTTTAGTTGCAGAGTTTTTTTTTTTCTTTCAATTTCATCACTCGTAGCTGAAACTATTGCAGATCAAGAATCCATTCTTCAGCATCGAAAGTTTCATTCGTGTCAAGCACAAATATGCTTTACAAAGCATTGTCTGTAGCGTCACAGCTTCCGTTGGATGTCCGAAGCTAACGCTAAGTACTTTGCAATATTGTAGTTAAGACAATAGGGTAGTTTTCGATTTTTCAATTTTATTTTTATATGATAGAGTAACATGTGTGAACATCATCGGTGAAAAAATTTTTGCGATACGATAAGTAGTTTTTTTTTAAATAATTTTTAAATTTCAAGAAAATGTGACGTCACTCGGCGGCGGAAGAAACGTCATCGGTACTTCCGCCGCGCCTCAGCCGACGAAGAGAAGCGAGGGAAACGCTTGGCTACGTTGAAGACGCACTTGAAGACTATTAACTCCTCGTGATTTTGGAAGATTTAAATCGCTCGTCCTCTCGAAAATAGGCAAAAATCATCATTGATGTCACTTGAGGGAGATTGTTGGACTGTCCTTTGACGTATCCTGTCTCCATCATGCATCAAAAGGATTATTAAATATCTAAAAATTAAAAATAACTACGCGCTCAAAATGTCCGTAGCGATAACATGGGTCCGTCGCGGAGAGCTGAGGATTGAGGCCGAGTGACGTAACTCGTGACGTATCAGAAAAGCGCGCTTTTGCGCGTCGGATTTTTAAAAAATCATTAAAAATCAATCGTTGTGTTTTAAAATACGGCAGTGGTGAATTTTGGAGTTTTGAGGGTCAAGTAACAATATTTAATGATCAAAATGGGGATTTTTAATAGGTCACAACTACCCTATTTGTAAACCAGCCTCCTGACACTTAAACGTCATAATGTCATTATATTTATCAGTGTAAGGGTTTTAGTTTTTATCAATATTTTTGATATCGGCATTTTTTCCTCAATTTTGGAATTTTTTCAAAAAGTCTTTGCGTGCCACTGTTACTGGTCTGCCGTGCCACATTGTGGCACGCGTGCCGCGGGTTGCCCACCACTGCTCTAAAGCAACGACAGTGGCAGATCTAGCCGATCATTTTGGGGGAGGCTATCTGGAGCTTTTGAACAAACTTGCTTGGTATATACCAGGCACGTGCCGTGAACGAACGCCCAGGGTAGGCAGATGGGATAATTTGTGAAATAATAATACATATGTTGAAAAAAAGCATATGCTGTTAACCGTAATAAAACAGTATGAATATGAATGATATTTACGTAGTTCCTAGTATAATCATACATAAAAATATTTTCATCTGATTCTATAGAAAATCTATTCTTCTTTCTTTCATTGTGGTGAAAATATCTGTGACTTTCATAAAAATTGAAAGTGGGGTCTTGTTTCATTTTGTTCACTTTCTTTTTCTATGGATATCATTACAAGAAAGAAAGGTTGTTAATTTGTCATTCTGCTCCTTTTGTTGCACTTAGTTCTTTTTATGGCCGAAAATATTCACTGTAGCAAAAAATTGTGGCTGGTATAGTCAAAATTAACTGCAACAACAACATCAGTTTCTGGAAACAGTTGGCTCAGTTCACTTTTCAAAAATAAAACCAAGTACATTTTTTATACATTTGTCAAAAAAAAAAAACTTGTTCCCATAAATATCTACAAATCTGCAATCCGTCTTATAATGTCATAAAGTTTCGGTACTTTTTTTCTAGACTGCTGAATGCATCCTTATCAACTCTAAAAGCTAATTTTTAAAATTGAATTCCATACAATAATGATATGAATTTTTCAATATTTTGTAGCTTTACTTCGTAAGTGTTTTTTTTTTTTTTTTTTTTTCAAAAAGTTTAAACAGAACAACTATCCTCAGGTTTCAACTTAAACATGAGAAACATTATGACAAATGAAAAAACGAAACATTTGAAAATTACGGAAACATTTCATAGAAAACAAACAACCATATAAAAAACGAATCAAGATGCCAAAACCATTGAGAATTTTGCTAACGCTCACCGCCCTGCACGTAACGTCCAAATTGCAGCGGAGAATCGAAGAGACCGGCAGAGAAAGAGTGTAGCTTTCAAGCTGATCTTCGTCGGCTACGTTAGATAGGCTGATTTTATTCTGCCTCCAAGGTCGCTTTGGCTAACGCGAAGAGGGGGAAAAGTGCGGCACGGGGGTGTTTCTCATGCTAAGCATTGCATAGATACGGAGGTCGAAAAGCAGCATCGGTCGCTGCTTTTCAGGTGTACCCAAAATGAAAAAAAAAAAAAAAAAAAATCCATTTTTTTTTTCTTTTTTTCTATTATTGCTGTGTAAAACCGAAATATTTTTTTTTCTAATCAACGTATTAAATGTTATTCAATGAAGTGGTGAGGTTGGTCTGTTTTCTTCGTGGGTAGGCACTGCCTACCTTGCCTACCCCGACGGCACTTCCCTGGTATATACCAGTGTTTCTTTCAGGCATCTCTCCGGGGGGGGGGCACTGCCCTCCCGGAGAAAGTCAACTGCCTCCCTGAAGGAAAACTCAGTTTGCACTAACATACAAAAAATAAGTTAATTACAGTAAAAATAATCAAAAATAAGCAAGTAAATATTTAACAAATAAATATAAAAGTACTAGCTGACTCGGCCACGCGTTGCTGTGGCTAAGGTATGGGTTAAACTATAATGTTTCAATAGAAACTAAAAACTTTATTACCGTTATAGAGATCAACTTTATACAGTGTGACAAGAAATAACTTGGACACTACGGTATAACTTTGTTGCTAATGAAAATAATACGACCAAATTTCAAAATAAGTATGAATACAATATTTTGTCTAATATATTTAAACGTTTTCAAATTGGCTACCGTTAGTATTAATACAGAGCTTTAGACGTGTCACAAAATTTTCGGCAACGGGCCGCAACTCACTCATTGATATTTTATCCCTTTCTTTCCCGAAGAATGGTTGTAGAGATGCCAAAGTTTTATCAGGTTTAGTATACACCCTTGCTTCCAAGATGGACCAAACAGAATAATACATTGGGTTCAAATCTGGGGAATACGGGGGGGGGGGGGCATTCTTCAGCTCCAATGAAATTTGGAAAATGTGTCTTGCATCAATCTTGAGTGTCTTTTGTGAAAAATCCTGTTGGAAGGTCTATCTTTGGTTTTCAAAGAACTTTTGCGAACAAGGTAAGACAACATCATCCAAAATGAGTTTGCGGTATGTTTGCTGATTATTTTTTTATCCCTTGATCAACAAAAAGAAGTGGTGTTTCCCCACTAGCACATATCCCACCCCAAACCATTGCAGATAGGGGTAGTTGACGCCGCCAACAATTAAAAAAGTTCCAGGTGCTTCTGCTGACCAAACTCTATCATTATGGCTATTTTGAGTTTGTTCAATTGAGAACAGTTTTTCATTTGTGAAGAGCAATGTTTTCCATCGATCATCTGCGGCCCGCTTAACAGTTCTTTCCTCTTATGAAGTCTTGTGCGTTTGTTCTTTGCTGCTAGCTTTTAAGTCTCTTTCATTTTGTAAGGGAGAAGACCAAGTTCAACAATTACCATCAAACAAGTGGTTTCTATACTGATTTTCACCCCTCTAGCAACCTTTCTCATTGAAATCCTAGTATTTCGTTAAACTTGCTTTTTGACCACTTTCTGGTCGCTAGATATGTTAACTGTGCATTTTCTTCTTCTTCCTGACCTGTCACCATCATGTTTGAGTTTTTTTAACCTTTTAATTGTGCAGGAAATCGTGTATTTAGCCACTTTCAATCGTTAAACAATTTCATTTTTTCGTTTCTTGCTTATGTAATTCAAGTATGGCAGATAGTTTGCGAACAATAATGGTTATCCCAACTAACTCACTTACACCTATTTAGTAGCTTTCTAGGATCGATTCCCTATCACAATATCGTTAAAAATTCAGTGGTATTTACAGATATTTGGTTTGAAACTTCGTCCAAGTTATTTCTTGTCACCCTGTATAAATATGAATGCAGAGAGGTACGGTTAGAAAATACAATTCTGAGCAAAATCACTCTAAATTTTAATATTATGCAGGTAAAAGTTCGCAAATTACAGTAAAACCTTTTTTTTATTACAATACAATTGAAATACAAAATCACAAAAAAATGAATATTGTATAACTTAAAAACCCGAAAAGGTACGATATTTACGAAAGTCGAATTTTGAATCGCAAACTATGAGGTGTATATTTATGTTACAAAGCAATGTGACGGTAAAAATTGTGTGTATAGAAATAATTTTAATCTTCGCACCATAAAACAGTACATTTTCTTTCCTAAGAATTTGTTTTTTGAATAGTAAATACCAAATGTATTGTTGAACGATAATTTACAAATTTATTGCTGCAGATGGATACGCTTAGCAAATACAATTCTGAACTAAATCACTAAAAATTTAAATATTACATAGGTAAAAGATCACATAATGCAGTGAGCCTTTCTTTGTCTAAATACACCTGACATAAAAATCACTAAACAATGTGAATATTTTATAACTCAAAGCTCGAAAAAGGTATGATATTTTTAACTAAAATAATTTTCCTAAAAATATATTTGTACCTAAACGTGAGTGAAAAATATTTTTAAAACATACAAAATAGCATATGTTAAGTATCTAAACTGCTTTAATAAATTGAATTAAGCAAAGGAGAAGTAAGCAAATAATACTTTTCCGAATATTGATTTAATAATACTTACACGCACAATTTAAATTAAGAGAATCGAGACGAATATGCCAGAAACCGATTCGACATCCTTGATCGTTACCACTATTGCTTTTTGCTTCCGAAGCAACTAACAACCCAGTAGCAGATTTTATCTTATAGAAGCCAAGAATACAGAAAAGCTGGTAGCTAAATAGATAATTTGCAATAAAAAATATATTGCGGTCCTAAATTGAGATAAAAACTATCCTATCATTTTAGTTGGACCAAACTGAAACTGCGTGGAAAATTTGATTAAAATCGGTTCAGTAGCTGAGGAGTCCATTGAACACAAACACAGGGACACGTAATTTTTATATATTAAGATAAAAAAAACTTAACGCCATTTTAATTTTCTTATATTTTTCTTCTGTACGAACTAAAAGTAACAAAAAAATAAATAAATAAATTTAAAAAATGATCATTTCAAATTGTTGAAAAAACTGTTAAGAATTTTGTTTTCGGGAAAGTTTTTAGTTCAACTAGAGGAAAAATCCATGAAAATTAAAATGATGCTTTTTTTTTTCTTGTTTCAGATGAAAATTACGAGCTTTATCTGTTCCGCTGATTTCAAAACAGAAGTTCCATGAATGTGTGTAAAAATCGGTTGCACGTGAATATTTTTCTCTAAAAAATGTTTTCCCCCACGTTCAGACATGTAATAAAATAATTTAAAAAGTTGGCCAGACTTGCTTTTTTTTATCCTAAAGAAATTCAAAATTGGGCCTTTTTTTTAGTCTAGTGTCATGCGTTTACGCGAACTAAAGATCTCATGTAAAAGCTATAAAATATTTTTTATGTTCCAACTTTCCGCTATTGCTGTTGAATTATAAAACATTATTATTACATTTTTATTATATTTATTAAAATTAAAGTTATTATATTTTTAAAATTTCAATTTTTAGCATACTTTTTCAAACTTTCATCTTCATACGCAAACTGATCAAACGCGAATTTATCTTTAAAAAAGCCCCTTCTTTTTTCTTTTCTTTTCTGTTTTCTTTTTTTGTGTAGCAAAGTGAAAAATCAAATATTTTTGTGGTTAAATACTTTCTTTTCGATTATTTAAAATATTTTTGCTGAAATGAATGAATGAATAAAAAAATGAATAAATAAATGAACAAATTATGAAAGAATGACCGAATAAATAAATAAATTAAGGTATGAGAAAAAAATGAGTGAATAAAATCTTAATATATAAAAAGTACGTGTCCTTGTGTTTGTGGCCAATGGACTCCTCAGCTACTGAACCGATTTTATTCACTCATTTTTTTCTCATACCTTAATTAATTAATTTATTTAGTTGGTCATTCTTTCATTATTTGTTTATTTATTTATTCATTTTTTTTAATTCATTTATTCATTTCAGCAAAAATATTTCAAATAATCGAAAAGAAAGTATTTAACCACAAAAATATTTGATTTTTCACTTTGCTACACAAAAAAAGAAAACAGAAAATAAAAGGAAAAAGAAGGGGCTTTTTTAAAGATAAAATCGCGTTTGATCAGTTTGCGTATGAGGCTGAAAGTTTGAAAAAGTATGCTAAAAATTGAAAAGAATTCCGAAGCAACGGACAACCCAGCAGCAGATTTTATCTTATAGAAGCCAAGAATACAGAAAAGCTGGTAGCTAAATAGATAATTTGCAATCTATATATATATATAAGAAAGTCGTGTTAGTTACACTATTTATAACTCAAGAACGGCTGTACCGATATGGCTAAAAATTGGTGGGTAGGTAGCTTAGAGCCAGGAGACGGACATAGGCTATAATTTATGTGTGTCAGTTACAAAAATATCTTATTGACGAAGCCTTTTTACTAAGCCTTCACACCTCCACGGCTGACTGACATAAGGCACACGTTCTGGCAGCTTCCGGAGCGCCGTAAACAGGTTGCAAGTTAGCAGTGCGTTAAATGTTATTTGACTTTTTTGTGAAGTAAATTATAAACAAACGCGTTACTTCCCTTGAAATTTATATGTGATAAGCTGTCAGAAACGATTGTCTCTTAAGAGTTTTTACGCCTCTGAGTCTGAGAGGTGGAAAGCGCTTGGTGGGGTAGCTCCTGGACTGCAGTTAAAGAGGTTGCTCTTCTTACTACTAATATATATACAAAAGTTTGTTTGGATGGATTTATGGATGGAGCAGTCAGTTCATAAGCAGTCTGAAAAAATATCTTTTTAACTAAGCCCTTTTTGAGCCTCTGTCACCATGCGACATAAAGCACATGTTCTGACAGCTTTTGGAGCGCAGTAAAATGGCAAAATAGCGTCACAAGTAAAGAGGGAAGCCACCAACTATCCAATTGAATTTTTAAACTCCTTGGATGTGCCTAGATTACCACCACACAATATACGCCTAAAGGCTGGCTCCGTAGTAATCATGCTTTGAAACATAAACCAACCAAAACTGTGCAACGGTACACGTTTGCTGGTTAGAAAATTGATGAACAATGTAATTTACGCGACGATTAGTATCGTCGCGTAGGGAAAATTCAAAGATGAGGAAGTTCTCATTCCGAGGATCCCGATGATCCCAACCGATGTGCCGTTTGAATTTAAATGTCTTCAATTTCCGATCCGTCTTACATTTATCATGACCATCAACAAATCACAAGGCCAATCCTTAAAAGTTTGTGGTTTGAATCTAGAACATCAGTTTTTCCCATGGTCAATTATATGTGGCTTGTTCACGTGTGTGTATCACAAGATATTGTGTATCACTAGGTACTTAGGTGAAGAGCAACCTATGTACTAAAATACAGAAACAATAATGAATGATTAATGTAGGTACTTAATTTTTTTTTGTATTTTCTAATTTAAAAAAACTTAATAAACTCAAAAATTTGCTTATTTATTGCCTTTAAGGGGTTACAGTACCTCAAAAATGACCAAAAGACCAAAAAAAATTTTATTGCTTATTTCAAAAGTAAAAGTTATTTAAAACACTCAGAAAAAAACAGCATTGTTCTAGCTAAATTATTTAAAAAGTTATGAGTGACTTTAGAGCATACATGCTATGTGTTCTAATAGAAAAGCCAAACTTTAAAGTGCTTTTTCTCGGTGATCAGTTTTTAGTGTTTCTATGTTACTAGAAATGCTAAGGAATTTTTTCTATTAAAGATATAACTTTAAAGCAATATTTTTTGCACTCAGGATAATATATTTAACAAAACTGTGCATTGAATAAGCGTTTTATAAATTACAAAAATTTTTAGAGTTTGTTAAACCTCGAAGAACAAAATTTTCTAAGATTTTTTTACATAAAAGGTCACAAAATATTTTCTAATCAAAATATAAGAAAATGAATGCACAGATTTGTTGAGGTTTTCCTTGTGATCATTTCGCAAAATGAAATTTTGAAATTAGTGCAGAAACAAAAAAGCCTTAGGGTTTTAAAAAAACTGAAATTTTCTTACATTTTTCAAATTTTCAAAAAAAGTTTTCAAAATTTTTGATGTTTGAAAATAAATTATTGATTTTTAAACAAGTGCAGAAACAAATATTTGAAAGAATTAACTTTTTCACTTAAATTAAAGAAATTTGTTAGAAAGGTACTGTAACCCCTTAAGGCGGAACAGAGTTCGCCTGCTCAGCTAGTAAAAAATATATTGCGGTCCTAAATTGAGATAAAAACTATCCTATCATTTAGTTGGACCAATTTGAAACTGTGTGCAAAATTTGGTTAAAATCGGTTCAGTAGCTGAGGAGTCCATTGGCCACAAACACAGGGACACGTAATTTTTATATATTACGATTTACGAAAATTTTGAAACATGCATCATGGGGAAGGGGGGAGGGGGCGTCAAAGGTGGCCTTCAATTGCATTCTAGAATATAAATTTTGGAAAACTACCGGGGGGGAGGAGGA
>JAXGGA010003433.1:0-102714 GCA_038373865.1 Uloborus plumipes
CTAATCTCTTCACACAGCTAAATTTGAGTCCCCCTATTCCCTACCTACACTCGTTTTTTCGTTTATCGGCTTGAGGTGTTTTAGTACCAAAACTCACCCAATTTTATTGTTACTTGAAACCGGTAATTTCCGAAATGATGCTTTTACTTTTGTATATTTTGTTTGCTTGTATTGATATTTATTGCTTAATTTCGTATTACCTCTAATTTATCATATATTTTTACTTTCTGTCTTTGTATTTGTTTTAACACTTTCCCAGCGGTACTAATTTTTATGTGCAAAATTCGCAACAATTTTTACCTTACTTGCTGTTAATGAAATTTTTAGTTTTTTTCTATTTCGTGGCACTTCCCCATCGATCTCTGCATCAAATTTCAGATAGTGCACTTTATATTTCTGCATAAGCTCTTTTTCTTATGAGGTTCCAACTATTTTTGTTTTTCTGATTTTGCCTTATTTCTTTCTTCTTGAGCATTGTTTTGTTAACTGCTAACTTTTTTTTTTTTTTTTTTGAGAACCATCTGTCTTAGAAGTCGTTCTGACTAGTCATCTAATTACGTGGATATCTCATGGATTTTTGTGAAATGTCCGTTTTTTGAGCTTCTGAATTTGTTTAAGGGTTCGTTAAACGAACCTAATTTCTCTCTAGATGAACCCCTGTACCTAGAAAACAATCGGATGTCGTTACTTTTGATAAGTGTTGTAACTTTCACCATAACAACTATGTTCCGAAATAAACTTCACACTTTAAAGAAAATAAGTTTTTACTAAAAGTAAAACACCAATGCATGAAAGAATCGATGTTTCGAAGCCATCACCCACTCCAGAGGATCGTGATCGTGCTTATTAATTATGACATCCGCTTCAAAATACATAAATATGCCACTGAATCTATCACTTCAAGGTTATAAGCTTAAATTTCGTTCATTTAAACGGCTAAACTGAAGTTTACTTGAAAGCATTATGTAATGTTGAAGTCCTTGTGCAATAAATAGTTTTAACACGTCTCGTGTTCTAAATGAAATGCCAACGTGAGCGGTATTCTCAAATGGCGGTAAAAGAGAATCCATTCAGATTGGTGCTGGTTTTTGGAATCATGGTGAAAGCAGTATGTTTCCTCAAAGCGGTTTCTTTTGACAAATAATGTGATTTCCAATTATCAAATTCGTCCAATTAATCTCGAAAACGACCATCAATCCATTAGCTAATTCTTCAAAAATGCATAAAAATGGGAATAAGAAATAATTACTAATTATTTTTATCATTATGCATATTAAATTGGAATTGCAAGTAATCAAGTGAACAATTCGAGATAAACATTAAAACATTTTTTTAAGTTTGCTGTAGCCATGCCAATATTTATACCTAAATAGTTGGTATTTGTTAATAACATACTGATAAAATGGGTTGCAATGTGTGAAAGATTGAACGATTCCATTTGCAAACATTTGAGTGATGTCGGTTTACTTTGTTGATAACGGTTATTGGCATTGTGCCTACTGAAGAATATCTCCCCCTTTAACTCAAACATAAATGAGCTCGTGCAAGGCCAAGCGTCTTGTTATCAGAGCTTTACTGTATTTTGAAAACCCTCTGCTATCATAGGTGCCAACTGACTTGAATACGTCCCTGTTGCCTGTTTCAATTTATTAAGCGTCAGTACATTGAAAAAAAATCAAAACAAGATGATTAAAAATGCCTCTTAATAATTTATAAATATCCTTTTTGTAAGCCTTTAAAAATAACCCATATTACTATCCCAAAACCCTGCATATGACCTTCAGGGACCCAAAAAAAATCGAGCGCCGATTATTGCGATAATAACACCAAACTTGGCGATTTTTTGAATGCTAAACTTGTGGGCAGCATGGTTTTTATAGGAGCCCTAAATCGATTGATGATCTAGCTGACAGGTTTGATTCTCTTAATTTGCCTGTTTGCTGAGAGTTACTAATACTTTATTAAGTCAGTAAAGTCTCCTTTTTTTTCTTTACTAGGAAGAGTTCCTGTAAGTTCTTCCAATTCTTTTCGTAAAGTGTTCAACAATTGTGGGTGTGGCGCTCAGAGTTACGCATATTCGCATGGTGGATATTCGGCAGTCTAAGCCTGCATCAGCTGCCGACTAAGCTTGGTTCAACCGCCACAGCTATGAAGGAACTCAATTGGTTGTTCATTTTTCTTGGCATACATTTTAGCCTTGACTTGTCTAGGCCAGTTTGATCAGCTTATCCATGATCGCTCACTATGTAAAAAACCTTGTCACCAACAGCTGCTTCAAATTCAGGTACGAAATGAATTTCGTTGTTGAAGCCATTATAAATGCGCGAGTGCTCAGTTGCGAAATGATTTGTTTTCCCGTTTACGTTCGTCAGTGATTCTTTTTTGTAGCATTTGATGTTTCTGAAATGTTTTGTTATGCTATTTGTTTTTTTGTTTTTTGGTGTAAGAATGCCGTGTCTAGCTTCCTTGGAAATTCTATACTTATGATTTTTAGGCCATTGAAAAGTATTCTTTCGATTAAACTTCATGAAATAAATGTGTTGCGTTATGACAGGATCGGGTAACCAGATTTTTTTAGCGAACAAATTTCTGGTGAAATCTATCAATCAAATTTGATTTCATTTGTATATTCTATTGATTCTCATTAAAAAAAGTTATTCAAATGAGGGAGGGGGGGGGGTGTTGCTTCAAGAACATTAATATGACGTTTTCTTTTTTCTTAAAGTCGTATCTTTTGAGTAAAGAAAGAAATTCTGACAGGTGCACAGCACAACTGTATCCCTGTTAAATATTTTTTGGCGCTAGTAAATTTGAAAAGCTTTGGTTTTGTTAGTTTCAAGTATTCAAAATATGCCTGTATTGTTTTGTAAGAAATGATGTTCGCAATAGGCTACAAGGAAAATAAATACTGCAAATAAAGCATTGTACCATTCTTTTATAATATTTTTTGTTTTTTGAAATGAAACTAAAAAATGAATAACAAGCAGTAATGGTTTATTGAGTAAAAACAGAAAAGTGAAAAAAAAAAAAAAAGCATAGTTTTGAAAAACTTTGGAGGGGATTTAAACTTCAAAAACCCAACCCTTAGATGTGTCCTGATATAGTTGTAATTTTAACATATGTAAGGTTCTTATAATTAAGCAGGCATAATTCTTGAAATCCATTAGATTTTAGAAATGTCAAATTATAAAATTCATTGCAAATGCCTTACAACTAAGCTGCATAGAACAAACTCAGATGAAATGCGAGAAAATGTGTAAATGACTTAAATACAAACTTCTTATGAGCAAACAAAAGAAATGTTGATTACAAGAATGTTTAATTCCGTTTTTCATCCATGTTTTTAGACGCTTCCTCGGTTAACATTTTCTAAGTATATCGTGTGTTTCATTTTTTCACGTATTTATATTCTATCAGTAATTTTTAAAATGTAGAAATTGTGGTTAGAATTTCAGTTCATTTTACCAAGGTGGTACGACAAGTTATGGTTCATACCAAAACTTACACAACCTGAGAAAGAAGAACTGAACTTTTAATAAAAACTTTCTCAATTGTCATAATTTCCGCAGAATTTTCAAAATGATTATTAAATAATGGAACACAATTATGATAGAGCCATTATTTATGGAACTAAACATATTTTCGCTTCAGAGCCAGAGTAAGATACTTAATCTCATTAATAACAATAAGATATCCTACTGTTGCTTTGAGGCGACGATATATCGCACACCGAGAATGAAAGGGACATTTGAAGGGTCAGGGGGAAAAACCACGGTAGTCACATTTGATTCATTTTAAGAAAAACGAAATTTAAACTTTACGAACTCAAACTTCCCCAGTATACTTGTTCTAAAATGACAATAATACATGGACTACAGTGTTTTTTCACGAATATTGCATATACTAAACGAAATTACACTTATTTTTCTAACAGGTGGTAGCATCAGTTTAAATTCAACAAAAAGTGGACTACCGTGGTTTTTCCCCCTGACCCTTCATTTGTTTAATTGGATTAGCGTTAAATTACAATTGACGAAAAAATAAGTTGGACCCCTTTCATTCCCGGTATGTGATATGAGAGAGAGACTTTATGAGTATGTTAGTTGAAAATTATCTGTTGATTTAAAAAATGCATGACGTAAAATTAAGTTTAGCTTGTGTGATTTTATGAAATCAAATTTGTACTGTAATGTTGTTTTTACGTGAAGGTTTTTTCCCCCCTTTTTTCATATCTCTGTCAGTATTAAACAAATTTAATTTTGCTGTGCTCCACTGAAGTACAAATATAAGATTACAATTATGCATTACAATGAAATCATGATTTTTCAGACTTCAATTTAAAAATACACGTGATCTGATCTTTTTAACCGCTTCCCTGTTTTGCCCGTACTACCCTTATGCCGTACGGAGAATCTTATGTCGCTTTCAGTGTCGCCCGTATCTTTTCCATTTTTAGAAACAAATTATTCGTGTATATGGCGATAGTTGTCCAGTAGATGATAGTTTCCAGAATATTGTATATATTCTGATTGGTTAAAAAGCATGGGTTAGCGTAAAATAAAAAATGCAAGAAAAATGTGACATGATTTGGACCGAATTCTGGAAAAAAATGGAAACTGTTAAAAGGTTAAAATATAAAATGTTTGGCGCACATCTACTGCCTTTCACACACCTTCTCTGTAACTTTTTCCATCATATAATTTTAAGCCTCTTTATTTCTTTCTGTGATTCCATTTCTCCTTAATTTGAAGCAAAATAAAAAATAATAAAAAAAACTGCTTTGTGTCTTGTCCTACGCATCAGTGTACGGTCTATGAACTTTATCTTCTTGGGTCAGCTCAGTTCCTACCAGAATTTTCTTTGCTTTTCAAGCTCCTTTATGTGGGTGTCACCGCATTTCATCATCCTGGTAGCTTGTTTTCCCTTACCGCACGCCGCGTGTGTCGGAAATGCTTGTCATCTTTGTCCATGATGAGTAATACGGTTCTACTTCAGCTCTGAAACGTGTTAGGTTGAACTGAAACTGGTTAGGATCTTCTCAATGTCTCGTCTTTATTTTGTTTACGTTTTGCATGTGAATGCGTTTTGATAATTACTCGTAAACCTCGGGAATCGTATGACAAACTAGTGGCTTACTTTCGTGAAGTCAACGAGTTACGATTAAAATTCAACGATTAAAATTTGTCAACGATTAAAATTTGAATTCTGTTGCTTCGTGATGGAAGATAGCGAAAGTTTTGTGGAATAAAAGTAAGTTGACGGCACTTTCATTCCACACATTTTTACCGATCTTTATTTTGAAGAAAGTGGTAAAATGTGCGAAATTATCCGCTCAAAAATTAATGAATTCAAAGTAAACTTACACACATCAAAGGCTTGTGAATTGCTATTTTTTTAGACACCCCTTCCTAATTTTTAAAATATAAAGGTAGTTTGACCACTAAGGAGCTGTCCAAAAATGAATTCATCACTCTTAACCCCTTCCCCCTTTTGCTTCAAAGTTTTGCACTTCATTTAACCCCTTTCGCTACTCTTGTCTCATGCTATATTACATAAGCATATTGTTTTAAAAAATGCGTGATGTTACACTTGTTACCTCCTGCTTCCCCCATGTCACAAATTCAATTTTAGTAACATTCTCCCACTTTAAAGTGTGATATTTGTGGACGACCCCCTAAGAGTTATGATCCATCAACAATCCAATCATTAACTAATCAGAAAACCTAGAGTATGTTTGTGCTAGAATAACGAGCCGGTCCAAAGGAAATACACAAGCTTTATAATTTAGGGCATTACACCTCATGACAGTTGCAACGAGAAATAGTCAAAATAGTTACTTTAATTCCCCGGGACCACCCCTTGAAAACCTTCACGACCTCCATTGCCTCAACTTAATCCAGCAGCTAAATGAGGATCTGGTTCATTTGATGGGACTTAATGCTTTCCATTAATACTTTCAAACGATTCTCAACCATTAATCTCCCTTTGAATTATTTTCTTATCAGTAATTAGATCAACATCATGAAGACATTACAATTAACGATTTTAATGCAATGAACTTGAGAAGATTCTTTCTACCTTTCCGATTTCGCATCTCAGCTTTTCCTGCTGACCTTTTTAGAAGAACCCAATTAACCGAGCTGAAAAGAGCTTAGAGCAATAAATGAAAATAAGATCGGTCTCGCTGTTCAAGTCAGCTGTTAGGGCTTCAGAGAATATTAGACTTGCAGATCAAAGTAGGTTGGGATTTGCGCAAGATTTTGCTCAACTGGCTACCATACCTATCTGTTGTAATAGTGGTTGAAAATGGTTTCCTTTTGGTCTCTCGAGATTGTGTTTTGCATATAAATAGCTTATTCAAAATGGACGAAGGTTTAAGCGCTCCATCACTTTGAGTATTTGACACACTTAGCAAATTTCACGAATTACTACTTTGAAAACTATGTGTCTCTCGAAGATAGCTGTTGTTGAATGTGTTGTAAAACGTTTACAAAAACATTTTTCTCGTATGTGAGTTGATGTAAATCAGGAAATGTTTAGAATCTTGTTTTTTCTTATTTAAAACGGAACAATTCAAGATTTTTATAAAGAAGTTCCAAAATGGTTTTCTGCTTACTATTAAAACCGCCAGGCTGACAGTCGAGTGGCGATTTTAATAAACTGATTTGAAAAAATATGGAAACTTTCTGGCACTGTATAAGCTGAGGAATAAGATTTCTTTCTCAAAAAATAAAGTATTGAAAAAAAATTCATAAAATTAACGAAGTCTGTAGTGAACGGCCCTATAGATAACTGAAGCCATATTGACCCACATGAAAAAAAAAAAAAAAATGCGTACTCTAAGTATACCTACGGCAATTTTTTGGCATTAATAGAATTAAGGAATCCAATTTTCTTATTTAAAAATATTTTGAACGATAACATTTTGTATAATAAACGGCCACAAGGCTACTGAAGGTACAAAATTTTGAACATATTCTAATAACACAAGGCAACTTTTCCGCACTATTGGAAATTTGATACAGTAAGCTCTCGACAATCCGCAGGTCTTTCACACCTTGTTTCTTTTTCTTTAAATTTGCTGTAATGATTTACTGAATACAGGAAAATGCGAGTGCAGTATTGGTCGTTTTTAGCTTTTAAAGATATTTCTACCCTCAATGTTATCATTTTCATCTATAATTTAAATCTATGTGTTGCTGCTTTTTTATCTATTGCATACACTAGTATCGTTTTTACCTATTTTTCCGATTATCCGCGGTTCCCATGCCACCCTATTCCGCGGATAATCGAAGTTTACTGTGTTTTTTTCCTAGTAAAGTGCAAAAAGGTATTACACGAGGCTTAAAAAAGTTATTTGCACTTCTTTTACAATGGATGACACATTTCTGTACCTCAGAACCAGAACGATGTAAGTTCAAAAATGTCAATTTTGACTTTTGCGCTGCATTGTATGTAGAATCTTATTCCGCATCGACCCATGAGAATGTTATTCTAGAAAAGAAATTCCTTCGCAATTATTTAGCAACGTTAAGAGAACGCGAGTCCCATCCTTTACATACATCCGACAATGTTTCGCCCTCTACTGAAAAGTGACGAAAATGGACTTACGTGAGTCTGATTCTGACGTACAGATTTGACGGAGGGGCTCTGGTAAAATCTAATAATGAAAAATTAGCTGTATTAAGAAAAGAAAAAAAAAAGCGTTTTCGATGCTCCAATTGAGCCCTGCTGCATTTAAAAGTGATATATCTCGCCCACAATCGTGGCCCAAAACGGTCCAGGTCGCACCTGGGCCAATGCCCTTTGGATCTTCCCATGCTTGATGGAGTGCACGCCTTTGAAAGTGTGGGCGAGAGCTCTTCTGATTCATTTTACCTAACTTTTCTCATTTCCTCTTTTATTTGAATCCATTGTTCTGCGAAATTCAAGGCTGCTCATTGGAGTCGGACCGTGGAGGCTAAGGAAGTAGAAGTAATTTCGGTTTACTCTTCAAGAGACAGCACAGGTTTATCAATAGAAATATATTAGGAAAGCGGTTGGTATAAGGGGCTTGAATAAGTAACCGATCTGGGCTTTATTCTGTTGGACAACATGCTATAAAAAAACGTAACAAGTTTACATTGAGGAGAACCTATAGCTTTGTCATTTTTTTATAGCAGTTTAAATTAAAAAAAAAATTGAATATTAATGTAGTTTCAGATAATGAAATTGTATACAGTCTCCCTTTAAACGTAGCTTTGTTTGTGACAAAAATGAAAATAAGGCAGATTTAAGGTTATCTAAGAAAAAAATTCCAAAACAATGGAAAAAACGTGGTCAATTTAATAAAAATACACGTACAAAATACGATATTGAAAATCATATTTGAAATTGAGGTTATAACATCGACTCAATTTCAAACCTTAAGTCAAAGTGAAAACCTAGATAACCAAAAATACGAAATGAACTAAGCACTCCACTGCAGATTTAACGTCATTAGACATGTTAATTTCCAACAATGACTATACAACGAAGGTAAATTCTTTAAAGTGAAGAAATATTTCTTTTTTTTTTTTTTTAATATTTTTATTACTAAAGCGCGTATGCGAGAAATGGATAAAACATCGCTAGGGGCGGGGGGGGGGCAGACCGTGATAAAATCACGTAATTTGGGAGCTAGGGGTTTTTTTTTTCAAATACCTGGGGGAGAAGTAATTATTTTTTGCGCTACCAGGTGTATCTGTGCATCATGCTAAGAAACAATTTGCTCTGAAAAAATATAATTATGTTCTAAATAACTTTTACAAGAAGTTAGAATGTGCAATGTTTTTTTCTTCATAATAAAGAATTTATTTGAAAAATAGGCTAAAAATCGAAATAGAGTAGAAAAAGTGGAACTTCAGAAAAATAGTCAACGTAATTTTTTGCTAAATTTCATGAAAATCGGTCGAGCAGTCTTGCTCTTGACCCATAAAAACACACAGAAATCCTCTCTGCTTTTATTATTTCTTTAGATATATCATCAAATAGGATTTTTCCGGCATTCAATGTCATAAAATACATAAACAATAATCAAAGATGTCTTAATCAATCTTCGCTTTTCAAATAAATGAGTTAACTCGACTCAAGCCTTGCCATATTTTTTGAGGGAAGCATTTAAATGCATTGTTTGGTAAACATTTTCAAATAAATGATCTGACGTCAAAGTTGCTAATCTTTCGTCATTATTGGATCATAAACGTTTCTACAGGTTGTAATGTCAAACACATTTGTCATCGTATTATTAGTGTCAAAACAAAATGTCATGAGATACGCCTGAAGTATTTCACCGTCTTTATTCGTAAGAAGCATTTTTTTATTAGTTGCCTTTCAGCCAGCTAGTTTTGATTTTAAAAGCGAAAATGACATTTTTCTAAATATTTCGCAAATAAAATTGCAACGTGTATCAAAATTTTCATTCAACCATTTTTTTTTATTTTTATTTTCCGAAAACAACTCGTGCAGTTGGGAATTTTACTATGATGTTTTTACTTTTGCTTAAAACAATTTGTATGTTAAAAAAATAACATTTAGGTCATGTTGTCTTTACAGTTTAAAGGATTTAAGTTCCTTTGCTAGTGCACCTGTGGTGTTTCATAACATTTGTTTGTCTTTATAAATTTGTGTAGTGTACATATTTGCGCAATATGATTGTAGGAAAATAATATATTTTTACTTTACTACCATTTATGTACTCAAGAATTTTTTGTACATTTGAGCTGCATTCTATTTTTTTAAAGTTAAATAAATTCAAATCTATTTGCTCATGGCATGATGCACCTGTACTGTTGCATAACACTGGTTCGTCATCACAAATTTATGTAGCGTCATATTTGTGAGCAATTTCCCGAACTTGACTCAATTCGTATACGGCTAACTGCACTGCCCTCTTAAGCAAGAAATGCGTATCGTAACAAATCGGTTTTTGTTTTGGACTTCCATCTAAATTGTTTAGTACTCTTTAATACGACTATTTTATCTAGAAATTAATACAGTCAATTGCCAAATAGGAAAATGATTATAACTATATTTTAAATCCAGGAAATGTTAGCATAACAAAGAAATGTTTCAATAAAAAGTTGAAATACGACCTTCTTGCTTTGTTGCGAGTGGCAGTGTACTAAACGGTATTTTGTTAGTCACACAAGGAAACCCTGTAGGAGAGTTCTTGTTTACTATCATTGTCATTATGCTTCGACGCTTAAGCAATAACTTTTGCTGCTTGGAAAACACGCAAAGAGTCCCATTAAGTGATAAGTGACCTCAGATTTTTAACTACAACCAAAGCGTGCTCTTCAACTTCTTTTCTCTTGCATTGAACTACTTTTAAATTGAATAATTGTTGGGATTATCAAGGTTGCTTCGTAATCGGCTAAGACCATCATTAGTTAAAGGTATGACGGAGGTTTTTCTATAATTCGCTGGTGTGATTTTTTTTATTCATACTAGTGCTTTTGAAACTAGGAGGTTAGTTACGGCTGATATCTATGTATGCGTGTTTTGACGAGATAAATCAAATTGTTCCTTTCTGTGTTAGCTATCATTTCGCATCGGATGTTCTAATTAGTCTTGCCTTGGTGTCGTGTTTCTATTAATTTCGTAAATTACTCCAGAGGACGTTTTTCCTTTTAAAGCAAAGATAATCAATCTATAGAAATGAGTGTTTTCCTTGTTGGCGTTGTAAACATAATGTTTCTCCTCTGATTGAATCATTGCAATATTTTGCTTCGTGGTCTTTGAGGATTGCATTTTCTTCCTTGTTAAGGAGTTAAAGAGGAAGTTTTCTTTGACTTATCAATGTTGACTGGCGAGTGATGAAATAGATCATCATTCTGTATTCCGCGGAATCTTAGGCGCTAGCGATTATTGTACAAGAATTTCTTCTCATTCTTAACAATTAAATAGTTTTGTGTATTGTTGGTACACTGAAAACTATGTATTTACAGTTGAGCTCTGATAGACTGGAAAATATCTTGTGTTGTTACTGAACGATGATCCAATCCTTGTATTTATATTGACTCGTTGGGAAATCTCACTTAGCCCTTTTGGAATAATTTCCTCCTGGTTGAAAACTGCTGACATCAGTAAATCTCAGAAAATTAGAGTTGTCCGTGGGTTCGCTACGTAGGAAGTTGCTCTTCCAAGCATCAAATGTTTTTTAATACTTGTGCAATGTATCCTCGCCACAATTTATGACAATCGTTCAAAGTAGCAATAAATAGTTCATGCTTTACAATATTACGCACCCTTTTGCATGGATATCTTTTCTAAATTTCATCCAAATGTTTTCACACTTCGATTTCATAAACGTTCTTTTGTTATCAAACTCCGTAGGAATATTACCAAACTCAGCTAATTTAAGAGCACGTTTTGATACGACACAACAAGAAAACTCTCATAAATGCACAGTACTTTTTTCACTCCTGTAAAAAATGTTTCTACAAAATATTTATATTCTACAACGATGGAGGGAAAGCAAAAGATGAATGGGTTTATAATTTGTAAATTCCACGTAATACAGTGTTTTAGATTACTTTTTTCGTGCTATCACTAAGCAAACATGACAGCTTACCCTCTTTCATAAAGACATCTGTTAAGTGGCAATTGAGATCAAAAACTAAGCTTCCCTCCCCCCCTTCCAAAAAAAAAAGATTCCATTTCTTTGCTGTTTGTTGCAAAACTATTCCTCCTGAGGCTACGATCCCCTAGTATGCAAATTTGGTTAAATGGCTTTGGAGGGGAGCGCATATTTCGTCTGAGAAAATTAAATTAGACTGAAACAGGGACGTTGTTAGATCGGATCACAAGCTCATCAATTCCTGGGGTAGTTGCGTCATTTAAAGTCGTCATTTTAGCGTATTAATCATGCAGGAAAGGAAAGTTGCCGAAAAGTGCTTTGGTGCTTTTTCGGGAATTGACTTCAAAGGACGTAGTGGAGTGGATGTGTTATGTTAAAATAAGCTTTTCCCATAGCAAAAAATGAAAGTAGCATTTTAAAAGATTTGATGGGTTGGTTGTAACTAAAGGTTGCTATGTAGCATTGGGTTTTACGATACTATGCGCCAACACCAAATTTTAACTTATTTTCTACAATTTGCCATAAATTGTCTCCAAAGCAGTTGGGACTTTTCAAAAATTTCCATACAAAGATTATATAGTGAACGCATAGGAAAAAGCAAAGTGCGTATACATATGAAGGGCAAGGGGGGAAAAATGAAAGTCAATTTTTCCTCAATTTTGAGATATTAGCGCTATCTAGGGGCTATGAAGGATTAATATCATCTGGTAGAACAACAAGGGGGGAAAAAGAAGAAAATGGACCGAAATGTGTATGAAAACTCTATTAACTACACAAGGAGTTACGAGAAATCAAACTTTGTTCTTCGTTTTTCTCGAAATCGCGTTTTGGTCACTTTCATCCCCCCCCCCCCCCCCAGGCCCTTCATATGCGAACATGCATTGTTTCTAAAAGCCAAGGTGTGCGGCTATCGCCTCGTCCTGATTTTTTACATAAGACTACTTCACATAGAATGGCCTCCCTTCAGTGCTTTGAAGAAAGTGTTTGAACCCTTTTGCTAATAGCAAGTTACATAATGCGCTGTAATAAAATATTAGACCTACCACTTTTCTTTTTGATCAAAAATCTCGAATTGACCCTTTCACCAGTAAATATACCTGTTATTGATACTTGCCAATTATTGCTTTTGCGAAGATTTTTCTTTCTTGCACGTTTGTTTTCTGCAAGTAGTTAATAACTTTGCCTTATTCCCCTGACCTTGGTTGGTTCTTAAACATTAAACTTCAATATTTTTATGCTAAACATACTAGGAAACTCGATAAGCCAAGGAAACTATAAGTCGGATCTTGTACTAAATGGTATTCGTCATTATGAAGTCATGGTTAAGTTGTAAATGCAGTGTATTTTTGGTGTCATTCTCCTCGATTCAACGAGCTTTGGCGACTTTTCAATGAGTTGAGGACTATATAACATCCCAAACGTTATGACGATCATTTTTATTACAATTGCTGCGATTTGTTATAAATACATCAAAGGTAGATGGAAAAAAAAAAAAACATGTATCATTTTAGAATGTTACTGCCTCACGTTTCGCTTAAGTAGATAGTATAATCTAAGACATGGTGTTGCACAACCTACGCTAATGCGACTTCCTCTTTCATTTATTTATTTACTACCTGTTTTTTTCTAAATCTTACAGCAAATAACTCTAAGCTTACATCACCTTTCGTTGAATTTCACCTCGTTGTCTCACATCCATTGGCGATTAAGTTGCTTCTTAATGATATTTGTGTATTTGTTTTGTTCCGCCACATTTTGGCAATTGCTGCATAAAAAGCAATGACTTCTACTTTTCCAGGGATTGCTGTGTTTTCTCTTATATCTCTCAGAATAATATGGCAACAGCTTGTTTCATTTATTTGTTTTGTTTCTTAACGTCCGATTGAAATTTGTTTTCACTATAGCTATCGAGTAGATTTGAATGTATTCTTTCATGTGAAAAGGAAATTTTTATGATGCAAAACTTGACCTGATAATCTTATATTTGTATATGATCTTAAGGCACGTCGTATACAAATACTTAACAATGTTTGAAATTTCATTTTTGTTCCTTTTTAATCTGAAGCTCAAAAGCAGTTTTGTTATTAATAGCATAAAATAATTGCATTACAGGTATTTTTTTTAAGTCAAAAAGTGCCTTTTCCCCTCCCAACATTACTTGTATTAGGCTTTGAAAAGTCTGACAACCTAGTTGTTATAAAATTGCTCAAATAATTAAAGTAGAATATTACGAAAATGCAGAGAATAATCTATTTCAATCACTTTTTAATTGAAACTAGTTATAGTGGACGTAAAAATAACGCGTCTTGTTCATCATTTTGCACATGCTGCTGTCAAAATCATCATCTTCTAAATATGAGCTGTTATTTTCATTCTTTTGTGTATCATTCATTGTCTCCACAAATCCAACTCAAATACAGGGCAGCACATATTGTAAAGAAATCCTATGTTAGCATAGAAAAGACAAAAGAAAGGAGCAGGTGTCAGACGAAACTAAGCCAATACCCTCACGCTGATCACTTCCTTGTTGCAGTGGATAAATATTGGATGTGTCTCCTAAATGACCAAGTCTGGAAATTGACTTTGGTCCGTTTTTACAGTTCTGACAAATAGAGCGGGCGAAGTTTCCACAAAAAGCTGTATTTAGGTCAAGACAAGCTTATAGGTAGGTTCTGGTAAGACCACTTTCAACGGTGCTTTTTCATTCTTCTGTTTATTGTTTTCAGTCTTGTAGATGTACTTCTGGGGCCCACCCACCATAATAATTATGCTGGTCACGTTCGCGCGTATGAATGAGCTGTCTCCAACCCCCCCCCCTTTTCCCTTGGGTATGTACCGCGTGCCTTATCGGGAAGTTTCGCGCTCTTCTCGGGGAAGGTATCCGTTCTTCGTGGTAGCCTGAGTTGAATATTAATGTATTGATTGTTAAGATATTGTCTCCTTTTTAAGCTACTGAAAAATGTACTTTGCTACTTGTACTTCCGGGGTATCGAGCTTCCTGACCTTCGCCGGGGATTTTCCGAAATTCGGGTAAAAAAACCGAGTATTGCCAAGTTAAGATTTTGGATTCTGATGTCTGGCCTTTTTTTTTTTTTTTTTTTAGAGATTAAGGTCTTCGGTTTAGACTTTTAGGTTAACTAATTTTTTTGTCCTATGTATTCTAATGCGTAAAGAAGTTTCTTCAACTCTGCTTTCAAAAGGTTGGATCTAAACGATTCTTATTGTTCGATCCTCTTTGCCAATTTATTCCCCCCCCCCCCGCCAAGAAAATAAAACTAGTTTTTTTCCCCCTTTATTATCTCGTGTGATACATCTCCAAATGTCCAAATAAAGAATAGCGTTTAATCCCTGAGCTACAATAGTGGCATAACTCAAAATGCACGCATTTTGGAACAAAAAACAGGCGTAGATATGAAAATATACATTATTTTCATCAGCTATACTAGCACGACTCAATTCAATATTAGGTCCTAAGTTGAGCAAGTAAGAATAGTGTGCCCAATTAGTAGATAACGATTTAAAGCTATTGAACTAGAGTTCGACGCATAAATACAGTTAAATCCTGATTTTACATTTCTCAGGGGACTGGGTGAAAAAAAAAATAGAGGAAAATACGGGAAATACATAGGAGGGACCTTCTGAAAACAAACGGAAATTGCGTGAAAAATTACATTCGGGGAGAAGTAAGATCAGGGTTTCACTGCATACTAGACTAGTTGACATAGGCTTTTTCCTAAGGTCCCCCCCTCATGGAATGCAGCTTTTACCTGTTACTCGCCTATCTACATCCCCATAGAACCGCAAGTGTAAGACTAAAAAATAATTGTTCGTTGTACTTTGCAGACAGTAGGAATCTTTTTAAATATCTAGTGGATGTTTTTTACAGACAATGGTCAATACGAGAAATATTTTGAATTTTATTCATTTTCTTTCTCCTAAAACTATTTCTGGAAACAGTTGATACAAATTTAACCATCTCTAAGGAAATTCTGCAGTTCAACTTATATTATAATTTCTGGTTAAGCTAAGGATACAGAAGTTTCGTTTTTCGTCCCTTACTGGATAACGTTTCAAAAATTCATGACCTTATATAACCATATTTCCTTTATGTCTATTTATACATCCTTTTCATTATGAGAGATATAACAAACTGTTGATTATATTCTCAGGAAAGATTTCCTTGGCTAATTATTTTCTCAATGGCCGAATCAAATTAGGAGAGAGTATTCTCGATAACTTGAATTGGTTTCTCGATATCGACATCCCACGGCCAATATCCAGCTTTGTGGATTGCCTGGGGCCAATGAACGCCTCTCGCATTGAATAACCATCCAATGGAAAATCCGTCCGTTTTTTCTCTCACGGAGAAAGGTGATTTAAGCAACTCTGGCCAGTCATGCATTTTGATTGTTTTGACGTCCAAATATAGAACTATCTAGAAAAAAAAAAGACTTCTACTCTCCTCGATGGCAAGATCGTGACGTCATTTGTTTAGCCCGAAGAGCCGGCAGATTTGTACGTTCACCAGTTATCTAGGACACTTCTTAAATGGTTGACCCTGCTTCATCTTTTAAAGAAACTTAACCGTGGCATGCCTCTTATACTTCCTTCGTCTTTTGTCTTTTTTATAGCCTTTAGAAGAAAAGGTGTATGCTTAAAATGAGAAACTTTGCTGTTGTAACATAATTAGCTGGGTATTCTGTACGATATGTTTGTTGACGTTTTTGTTCTACTCATTACTCAAATTGTGAAGTAGATTTTAGTACAACTCTGCCCTCTTTGAGAAAATATAGGGTAGTATGCTCATTGAATTTTCTTATGCTTCAGATTCTTTAGAGTTCGAGCAATTCCGCGATCTCTATGGTAATCTTTTAATTGATTTCTCAAGGCCGCTCTGGTTTTTCAAGAGCTGTCACCTTCGACTCCAAATGTCTTTGGTTTCTTATGTTTCAAGCTCTTTCGAGTTCTTGGGAATGTATTTGTAAAATAATTCAAATGTGACACACAACAGTCTTTAAAATTGTCTGCCCATGATATGAAGGTCCGTAGTAAGATATTTTAAAGATGCAAGCATGTCTCCAAGAGCACATTTGGAAGTTCATTACGTCAAATAATGAAATTTGGCGCCGGCAATGGGTGCACTTGCATCCAATAGCTTTTTGTTAGAAGAAAAATTAATAATTTTTCTTCGTAATGTTAGTAATTTTTTTGTAGTCAATTTTTTTTTTTTTAACAAATGCTTTTGTTTTTTGAAAACAAGTTTTTTGCCTTTATATAGGGTCATTCCATAGTGACTAACGTAACATTCAGAGCTAATTTTGTAACTGTTTTTACTTGTAACTTAAAGGATAAAAAATATTTTTTAGTTATGCTGGTGGATTTACAATGTACATGGTATCTATGTATCATTTCTGCTAAGAATTTAAAACAAAATTACTGACAGTAGATATTTTTTCTACCAAAATAGCAGCGTGACTAACTCAACATTTTTGCATTAACATTTCTGAAAATGAATGCTCATGTTGTGAGGCAAAAATTTCTCAAAGTTGAGCAAGTGTTAAAAATTGAGTGATATATTTGAAAAATGTGTAAATTTGGCTTTTAAAAACATAAAACACTTTTATTAAATCTTAATGTTTTTAGTATTAAGTGTCACTTATAATCAAGATGGAGTGTGACTAACGTAACCATCGAATAACAAGCAGTAAACACACTACAAACTATTTATTATGGCTAATCTCAGTGATAATTACAATACTTTTTCAATTTTTTTTAAACTTATGTTGTATGATTTTTATTTATACATTTATTTATTTATTTTTTGATACTCTTTTCACTTCGGTATTTTATTTTCTTCGGCTGAGGTTGACATTTCTATGGAATTACCCTATATATATATATATATATATATATATATATATGCTAATTTTTCAATGTTCTTTTAAATTTCAGTACACCTCCCTACGTATGTTTCTACTGTTGCGTATGGATGAAATATGACCTTTTCGAAAATTTGGTTTACCTTGCACGCGTGAAGGGTCCATGGTGACATATCTGACACGCGTTACTGTCCAAAACACGACGCGTAAAATCTTACATAGGTAAAAAGATTCGAAGAATTGCTTTATTAGATTTGACTGTACAGGCTTTGATCTAATTTGCGTTAAGCCTGCAGTATGAGAAATACTGCAGTTATTAAAGGTTGAGCCAGTTCGAGCCAGTTTCGGCCCAATTTGGCCGATTATAAATAATCGGCAAAACTGGGCACCGATTATTTATAATCGGCAAAATCACCGATTAATCGGTGCATCCCTAGTGCAAAGTTATTCACCCTGGCTCATAAGTACAGTGAATGACTGTACCGATTGTGGAAGTTCGTGTGATGGGAAACATAGGTTACCAAACAGAATTACAAAGGAACGAATTAAATGGCCGAGGTTGTTATAGGCTACGTTCAATTTTTCAATTTTTTTTTCTGTTGTAAACGAAAAGCGATTTTAGCAAGGTGATGCAGGCTTTCGTTACTGTAAAAAGGGATGGATCATGTTATTATGTGGTGTTTGTGAAATATACATCTTCTAAGCAACAAAAATAAAAGGAAAAAATCTTTTGTTGTCGAATTTAGATATTATTTCGCTTTTTATACACATGCGAATGGAAGAGAATGTTACTTTCAGTGTGAATATTTTCGTATAGATTCTTATTTGAATAATGCATTTCATACTTTTAGATTTCCTACTATTGTGTCTTAAGGTTGGCCTTTTGTTTCTTATTTCTTTGCCCACCTCGCTGCGTCATGGCTTCAGTAAGGTGCTTCTAACCATCATACGTAACTAAAATGACTCATACCATATTTCTTCAAACCGCAAATCAAAAAGAATGAAACATGTACCAGCATTGTTTGAATACTGTATCTCAATTTTTGAAATTTTGTGTTATCTAATTAGACAAAGAATGTATTTCACATTAAGGAAATAGTGCCTGTATTTTTATTTTTCCAAATTTTTCATTTTCGTAGGGAAAATTAGTAACGGGAAGAGCTTTTAAATAATTGATCAATAACACTGTTCGACAAAAAAAAACCTTGAAAATGCTTCTGGTATTTTGAAGGCTGATTCTTATGTAAAATGACCCCCTGAATCCGAATATGACCCCCGTTTTCCCCCATCACGTCCCAATTTTTTTTAAAACGCCCCCCTTTTTTTTTTCATTTTTCCTTAGTTTCAGGGCTATAATATTTTTTTGGAGGGGAAAGGAGCCTTATATTCACCAATAAATTTTTTTGGATGTCAAGAGAGACTCAAAGTTTAAAATCATGAGCACCGAGAAAAAATCTTGGAACTTGGGGGGGCGTGGCCCCCCAAAATATTTGAAAAATCACCAAAAACGATCTTTTTATTCTAGTTTCTTTAAAAAGACCTTTGAAACATTTTTTTCGGTGCAGAACCAGAGTATAGGATCCGCTCCTATGACTCCTGGGTCAGAAAAAATTTTCACGCTGTAAATTTTTTTTTTAAAAAATAAAATAATGCTTTAAAAATCGCACTTTGCACTCGAGTTTTAAAGCAGGTCTTCAGCCAAAAAAAAAAAAAAAAAAAAACAAAATTGTGGCTGATTCTTATGTCAAATGACTCCCTATTTCCAAATATGACCTCAGTTTCCCCCCTCCACCCCCTCTTTCCAGAGAGTTCCCCCCCCCCCCCAATTCAGAGTCATTTTACTAATTCGGAGGGGAAAAGTACATTACGTAACCCGTTAACATAATTCTAAAAGGCAACAGAGGTTCAAAGTTCAAAATCATGTACATGTGTACCAAAAATATAAACTATGGCAGTGTACCCCCCCCCCCAAAAAAAAACCCTTCCTTTCTTGTTTTTCTAAGAGACGTTTTAAACTTTTTTTTTTTTTTTGTGAAAAATCAGAGTATTGAATTTTCTTTTCTTTTTTTTGGGGGGGGAGGGGGAGGTATACCGCCCTAGTTTATATTTTTGGTACACATGTACATGATTTTGAACTTTGAACCTCTGTTGCCTTTTAGAATTATGTTAACGGGTTACGTAATGTACTTTTCCCCTCCGAATTAGTAAAATGACTCTGAATTGGGGGGGGGGGACTCTCTGGAAAGAGGGGGTGGAGGAGGGAAACTGAGGTCATATTTGGAAATAGGGGGTCATTTGACATAAGAATCAGCCACAATTTTGTTTTTTTTTTTTGGCTGAAGACCTGCTTTAAAACTCGAGTGCAAAGTGCGATTTTTAAAGCATTATTTTATTTTTTTTAAAAAATTTTACAGCGTGAAAATTTTTTCTGACCCAGGAGCCATAGGAGCGGATCTTATACTCTGGTTCTGCACCGAAAAAAATGTTTTAAAGGTCTTTTTAAAGAAACTAGACTAAAAAGATCGTTTTTGGTGATTTTTCAAATATTTTGGGGGCCACGCCCCCCAAGTTCCCCGATTTTTTCTCGGTGCTCATGATTTTAAACTTTGAGTCTCTCTTGACATCCAAAAAAATTTATTGGTGAATATAAGGCTCCTTTCCCCTCCAAAAAAAATATTATAGCCCTGAAACTAAGGAAAAATGAAAAAAAAAGGGGGGCGTTTTAAAAAAAATTGGGACGTGATGGGGGAAAACGGGGGTCATATTCGGATTCAGGGAGTCATTTTACATAAGAATCAGCCTTCAAAATACCAGAAGCATTTTCAAGGTTTTTTTTTGTCGAACAGTGTAATTTTACATAAAATTAATAATCGCCGTGCACGCAATCATGCTTGTGTTATACAATTGTTTACATCGGACCTTTTATATTTCAAATTCTTTTAAATTAGAAAATTACTATCAAATTTTTGAACTTGAACTATTCATTATTAATATAACAAAATATTTCAGTAGTAGCAATTTAAAAATTTGAGAAAAAAAATAAGCATCATACATTTTAGGGTGTTTTTTTTTTTTTTTTTTTTGCCTACATCTTGGAAATTTTTTGATCCCAATATTGGTTTTTGAGAAATTTCCCATTTGGAGCCCTGGTTTTAAGCGGGAAAAGTTATCACACAAAAAAATGTTTTGTAATAATTAATATTACTCATTAAAAAAAAAAAACTCTCCAACAAAGTCTTCAGTCCGAAAGCCGCCTACATCCTTCAGATAGATTTTAACGGGAGAAAGTAATAAAAGATCGTAATGACTGATATTACACTTTAAATTAAAAAAAATGCCTCTCTGACCAAGTCTTCAGTCCGAAATCCGTCCATGTCCTTGAGGTACGTTTTAACGGGGTGATTTATTGGCGTATCGTTCAAGATAGTGTCAGAATTTGAATCTTTTGCTTTCATCAGCAGAAATGCTTTGTGAAATATGAAAGCATTAGTAGAGCAGCGGTAGTAAAAGTTTTATCCGTTGATTTCAAAGTTGGTCGTTGTCGAATTCGGTTGTCAAATTACGTGGGCAAGCGTGCGTGACGATTATTTTTATGTATAGTATAACAATTGTTTTTTTGATATGACATGATCGGAAATGTGAAACTCGTGACTTACTATCCTGTTTATGAAATAAAATAAGAAACGACGGCAAATATACATGATCTTTCATCACTTGTCCCTGCCATAGTGTCGGGGATAAAGAACGAAACAATGGTTAGATGAATCACGCTTTCTTTGCTTGAAAACGTTGCCGCTCCCTTTGCGATTTCTTTTAATTTAAGCTTTTTGTCCTCGTTTCTTTTAAGCTAATTTAGTGTCAGTATGATGTGTGAGCCTGATATTTCAAATGGTTAACCTGTCAAGGGCCGCTCCACTTAAAACGGCCATTTTGTCTCTCACGTGATAACGCGTATCGCACGTCGAGAATCCCAGAATGAAAGGGCACTTTTTAAATTGGAGTCGGATTAAATCTCCATAGACTAAAACAAAAACGTTTATCCCTTTCTTTCTGGATGTGCAATATATTGCATTAAAATAATTACTCACTTTATTAAAAAAAAAACTACTTTTTAATGAATTATGAGATTTCAAGGTGCGAGACAAACTGGCCCCATATGTTTTTTTTTTTTTTTAATTAACTGATTATTTCTCAACAAATGACAAGTTATAGTTTCCTTTGCTTTGGAACCTTAGCTTTTAAAATTTACAATTATTTTATTAATAGAGCAGAAATATTAACAAATTCGTGCAGTTAATTAAACGAGGTTGACTTTCGATGTCCCGTGCGTGACGCATGCAAATAAAATATAAATTTTAACAAAAATTATGTTTAACCCTACACTGCATGATTTTTTATTTTTCGTAGAAAAAAATATATGTGTTTGTCAATGTAATAAGAAAACATGGAAAATTATTTAAAAAAAATTAACTCTAAATTTTCACCTCTTTCTAATTAAAAATAGTTTTGTTGCCAAATGGCTACACCATGCATTCAACAGATAAAAATGATTTTAAATGATAGTCTTGAAATTAGTTCTTTTTTGTAAAAAAATAGAGGAATTGAACATTTGGTGCACTGTACTCTTGTAATCCTTTACATTTTGACATTTTACATTATTTTTTATATGTACTTGTACTTTCCGATGATCAATTATGCCAAATCTGATGTCTTTTGGAGGCTCTCTCGCGCAAGCTTTCTTTCTTTTCTCTTTATTTTTGGTTTGTAACTAGTTCCTCTGTAGCTAATGGTCCCTTTTTAATACGCTTTATTAATTTCACATGTGGGTTTGTTTGTATGTATGCATGTATGTATGTAACTCTGAATAAAAGATAAAATTTACGTTCTTTGCAAATATAAAAGTAATATATTTAATATTATTTTTAATACTGAAGGCTAAACTGTATTGCATATTGATGTATTATAAGTGCATGTAAACTTAAGTGCGGATATTCAGTAGTTTTGAAAATCAGAGGGAAACCCGTGATGATCACAGCGCATTCCAATGAAAAAGCGTATTTTTTAATTTTTTTCAAAACTATATTTTAAAATTATTAATGACTTTACTTGTCCGTGTAAGCACAACGTTTGTGCTAACTGAAATTTAAAATGAACACGTTTTGAAGGCTTTTTCCTATTAATTTTTTGTTTGTTCACTCTGTTAAACATCAACTAAGCATTGATAATTGCGAGGTCTTATAAACGGTAGAACAGCCGAAAGTACCACTTTTGGGTCCGCATGATTATATTATACCTTCCAAAAAGAGAAAGAAGCTAGCGCGAAACATAAACAAAGCACATACTTCATGAACTATAGAGATGAATCGAAGTGTTCTCTGGATGCTTACTGCATAATGTTGCCAAATGGCTACAGACGTATATTATGTCCTAGATTTTTTCCAAATAATTATTTTGATGTAAAGCGCATCTTAAACGAAAGATAAATGTTTATTTTATTTGTGTTATTTTTTTAAAAGACAAAGAAAAATATTTCATTGTAAAAAATAATTTCAAAACTTGGTAGTTTGAGTGATTTTAAAAGCTATCCATATGGATTCATTTAAGAGCATGTAACTGACCAGTGCTGCCATGTATGGAGGATAAATGGTGATAATTGCTTTAAATATATCCAATACTTGCTTTTTATGCATTGAGTTGCCTTATGACTACATTCTGCTATTCATAAGGAGGACAAATTGTCCATGTATCCAATTGGCAACACCATGCAGTGTAGGGTTAAAAAAATAACTTTCAGGAGTATCTTCATATTTAAATATGAAGGTTAATAAAATGTGCATACTCCTGTTTAATTAAAATTTTAAGATGTATAACAAAATGTTGGTGATATTATAGTTGTCAAATTGTTCCGCATGAATGTCCCCCTAACGGTGAAATGACCCTCAAAGGTTTGTTGGATTTGAAAAAATAAGCAAAATATTTGATTTGACGTATGTTGGGTTTTAAAATTCGGTAAGATTTTTTTTCAAACATGGCTAGAAATATATATTAATGCTACTGTGATTAATTGCGAAACTGAAATCCTGCGATCCCGGGTAAGTGAGAATAAGTTCCGACGTTGAAGGCAATTCGGAATTGTATATTTTGCTTTTATACCTTTAAAATCCTCCTTTACTTAAACTTTTTACTGATTTCAATCATTCGAAACTCTTTGGAAATGGTTCAGAGGAATTTATTTGATCAAGAAGATAAGAGTGTATCTTTTATGCTTTGATAAGAAGATCAACCAAATTTCTGTAGAAGAAAGAAATACACTATATTTTCAGTTGGACGAAAATATTTCCTATCTTCTTGTAAGTCGGTTCTAGGGATTAACTACCCACAAACACCCATGGTGAACCCACTGTTTTAAGCCATATTACTAATTCTATTTTGATAATACATATGGATACTTGTCTGTACTTTCGAACAACAGCAGCCAACGTCAAAAACATCAGTTTTGCAAAAAGTGGTCGTAATGTTTCTGTCCTTCCCCTCCCCCGACTCTTATTTTTTCACACGCCAGAGCCCATCGAAATTTTGAACACGTCAAGAGATGTTGTTTCATTTTGCATTATTGTACAAATAATCTCAACCATACTTGAATTAAGAGTGGCGATTATTTGTTTTACCTCTAAATCAAAATACTAAGTGTTAAAAAAAACGGAATAATTGTAGGAGTAAAAAGTAACTGTCATTACTGTAATACTTTACAATGGGCTCAGTGGCACAGCTGCCCATTTTGGCTTAGACCTCTGTGCTCATCTCAGTTTTCGTGAGCGATGGCTCTGGGGCTGATGTAACGGTTCAGTGATCAGCCGAACCCCCAGTCTTTAGTTTCCAAGCACGCTTGACACTCATTTTATCGACCCACCAAAGGGGGGAAAGGCCGAGTCTACCATGCTCAATCCGGGGATCGAGCCCGGAGCTGCAATGCGGTGCGCAGAAAGCTACCACTAAGCCACTGAGCTACTCCAAGCCACTAGAGCTACACGAAACGTTTGTTGTTGTTGCATTGAAAAGTTTACTACTTAGTGGAATGATCTCTATCTTAATTGAATTAAGTCAAAGTTTGTTGTTGCTCCAAGGTACAGTAGAAAGGACTTATGCTCTAACCCCTCAATAAGGAAAAAATTGCTGCGCTAACGATTGGTTGTCTTGAAGGTAGCTGCATTTGTGTGCTCATTTTATTGAGTGGTCCGGATAATAAAAAAAAAAATACGCATAACATCTTTTCAGTTCTGAAGTCTTGAAGTAAAAGAACACTTAACTTCGGTAAAGGAGGGGATTAAGAACGCATTACGCGGAGAGATTAATATGTAACTTTTGAAGTTGTCATAAATGCCGTCATCAGCAGCGTAACATGTGCGATTCGGTAACCTATTCATCAACGAGTCTCCATTCAAATCACGATTTTTATTTCCTTCCTAAGCCGTAATAATCATTAGAAATAGATGATTTCATCCTCTATGGTATAAAAAGTGGATTGGTTCTCAGAATCTGAAATCCCTTCCGAGATCACTGACCCGTTGACAGTAGGCTGTCCGAAATCCTGGTCATAACTGGAAACTAGCACAGCTTTGTCTTGTCGCTACTAAGTACGATTCAGGGTTAGGAAAGTAACTTTGTCTACAAAACCTGCATGATGTCTAATAATACGGATTTTTTTTCCCCCGTATATTGTATACTCTCCAAAGAAACTCGTCAATTCACGCTTGGCTGAAGAAGTTGCTTCGAGCCAATCTGTGCGTGGGATCCTGTGATTCTTATGTGTGTGTATACTCCCGTGATTTGGAAAATGTTGTTGCTACAATGGGCGGTTTTTCTGGCTATCATTACGTGCAAAAAGTAATCAGCATTTGTGCTCAGGGACTTGATGTAGGTGTCAGGTTGGGTTGCTTAAAAAGCGTTCAGAGTTCGTTCTGAAGGTTCCGAGATTTCCTTGTTTATTTACTTCAAGCGCATGTCATTATTTATTTGTTGACTACTTTTTTTTCGATCCTGTCGTAAAATCAGATCGTTATCCTTGTTAGGGAAATCCCAAAGTGTGACAGAACCGCTGTCGCTATAACATTTGATTTTTTCTGACTTGATGCATAATGCATTAAGTCAACATTTGATTTTTTTTTTTTTTTCATTTCTTTTTTCTGTTTTTCATTTTGTGTCTTGCAAGAAATAAAGACTTTGATACTTTAGTTTTAACTCCGTCACACATGTGACGAAATGCGTATAGATAGGGGGTACTTACGGGTCACTGACTAGATTAAGTCTTTCTTGAACTGCACAAAATACTGTCGAGTCTCGATAACTCGAAGCCTTACAGCATGAATACTCTTTATCTCGAAAGTTTTCATTGGGTCTCGAAGTTTTCATTCCGAACCGAAGCTCTTGAGATAGTTGTAAAAAAAATCCTAACTCGAAGCTTTTAGCCGGTCGCTTGAAACTTCGAGTAATCGAGACGCGTTGTATCAGGATTTTTCCGATTTCGAACCTCACAAAAAAAAATCGTGAAATGCACCTTGATTATTTATAGTGCTCTGATTTAAAAAAAAAAGAATATTTTAAGTTATTACTATAAAATTGAGTGTTTTCAGAACGGAAAATTTTACAGTAAACATTCCCAGGAAAAGTTACACGATTGCCATTTTGTACATCTCGTGACTTATGATATTAAGCGTATTAATCTTTAATTTCCGCTCTTCCCTCGAGTCCCATTCAGTATAGGTGCTTACGCGCCGTTATACAAACCATAAGAATCCAGGTTCGAATCTCACTGGGGCCTGTAGCCTTAGATATAGTGTTTAATGTTTTACCGTGGGACCCTCTTCAAATTTGAGCATGCATCAGGTCTCTAATGATTTTCTTAAAATAGAGGAGAAATGCAAAAGGGAAGTAATTAGCGAACAAAATCTGAAAACATCGAGAGGTGCGCCTCTTTAACCTATCACCTATTTTTCAAATAGAACCGTTCGTGGCTGCAAACCGTGGAGTTCAAAAACGAACTTGATACACCAAGAGAAACATATTCCATGGGTAACGATGGATGTAAGAGTAGACGGGCAAGCTTATAAAAAGCGCATGCGCGCAAACATTTGCCGTGCAAATAGCATTGCATCCCCTGGAGATCAGTGGTTCCATCATCGTAGTCTACGTTTTTGCTCGTTTACCTCAAGATTGCCACGTTCAACGGCGGCCAGTGGCAGTCACTACAGAGCTGTGTCTATCTTGTCATACTATATCAATGCTTGCATCTCATTTTTTTTTTTTTTTTTTTTTTTTTAAATCAGCACAACTATCCCGGACGTTTTCGTTTTTTCTATAGGCAAATGCTACAGTAAAATTCTCGATTTTACGGAAAAAGTAATTACAACATTTATGCCTGTACGTTTTAGTTTATGATTTCAGGAAAATTTGTATTATTGCGTGCTGGGTTGGGTACTACAACAAATACCTTTATTGTGTTGAATAGTCTGCGCATTCAAAGAGATTGTTTTCTTGTGTCTTGTTCAGCTATTGCTTTGTGTTATGAAACAAAAACTTAAGTAACATATACAGCCTTATTCACAATCACGAATTGGCTGCGGAATAATTCCAGGATTGATCTATCGTCTGTTGCGGATCAGGCCGCCGTTCTTACGGCCGTATTCACAATAGCGGATAATCCACCGATGTTGCCACGGTTGAAGATTATCTCCCGATTCGGCCGACAGCGGTATTCACCAACGCAATCGGAAGATAATTCAGGAATATAATCACCCGATTGTAACCTCGAAACCTATCCACCGATTTTGGAGGATTAATTCCGCGATTATACTCTTAACCACCTGTTTAACGTGCTGTTTAAGAACTTAGTTCTTATTTCTCTTGTATACATCATGGCGGATAATGGCGAACGATTATGCTCACTTTAAACATAAAAAAATGGGGGGTGGCCCACTTACCCCTTCCTGGGGGGTAAGTGGGTCCCCACATCATTTTTTAAAGAATACGATAGGTGAAAATATTCAAAGCTTTTTTTTAGGAAATAATGCTGAACTTGTGTTTATTAATAATGTCCAAGATAAAATAAGTCAACAAGTTTAAACTGTTTTGCTTTAAAGCAGCTATATAAGGCATTAAAAACGAACTATTCTAAAAAGGGGCCCACTTACCCTAACCAACCCTATCTTTCTGCTGATGATCTAGAAGATTTGCAGGACCTCCAAGATTTTGAAATTATTGAACGGAGGGCAAGGTTCATCCCAGACCAAAGAGAAAATAGTTTGGAAACTCTGGATGAAGTGGATTTTCGGCAAAGGTATAGAATTCGGTCATTCATAATTTTAATTAGAACTCAACACTTAACTGAAATTTATTATTTAAAATTATATTTATGAATAAAATAAGTGCATTAGAGTGCACAAATATCGCATATCTGTCTATTGGCACTACTTTATTAACAGTTACGCACTGCTATATATTAACAGTTAAGCACTGCATATTGCACTATTGATGTGGCTATGCAACATAACATTTTATAAACTTGTTGTTATTGTTACCTTCAGATTAATAGTGTTACTGAATAATAAAAAGGAAGTTGCAATATCATTAACTCAAAAAAAAAAAAAAGCACACTGTATAATAGCTATGACAGTATTACTACTATTACGTAAATTAACAATTTTGAATTTTTTAATTTAAAGTAGAAAAATAGTCCTTTTGAAATTGATTTTAATAGGTTTATTTCATGCAGATCAAAACAATATAATTTAGATTAAAACACTTTGATTTATATTAAAAATGAACACATTCTATTTCATTTTTTGAAAACAAATTGATTTTTTTCAATCTGCGAACAGGTACCGCTTCAACAAAGGAACTGTTCGAGAAATCGTAAATGCTTTGGGTTCCAACGTGCAGAGCCAAACCACGAGAGATAGGGCAATCACACCCATCATCAATGATTTTGAAATGGATGCATTTCCGCGCAGTCAAATCGGCGGATTATAAACATTGTCATGTGATCCGAAGCAACCAATAGGAGAAGACGTTACATCTGTGGCTAAATAATCCTGCAATTCATTTATTCGCGGTTGGTGAATAAGAATGGCGGATTATCTTGGATCACGCGATTCTTCTATCCGCGGATTCTCCCGCAGATAATCCGTGATGGTGAATATGGCCGTTATTCACCAACCTCGGATAGATGAATCGAGAGATTTTCTAGACACAGATGTAAAAGCTTCTCTCGTTGGCGGCTTTTGATCAGGTGACGTTGACGACATTCCCATGATTCCTAGTCGCCCATCATGGCCGCTAATGTTTTCCGGAAGCCGACAGATCTTTGTTATTTTTTATATTTTTTTTAAACCATCAGAGCTTTCCACAACTTATGTATGTTATATATCTTGGTAAACTGCATCTTCAAAAAAAATTTCATTCAAAAATAATAATTTTAAGGTACTTAAATCAGTTAAAAACTCACTGTAAGTGAGAAATTTCAACAGCGTCCATCTTGGGCCACCAAGAATCTATTCAGTTCTTAAAAATGTTTCTGAATTTTTCTACCGCTACTTTTTCGTCCTAAGATGCATATTACAGGCTATTTTCGCAAGAAAAGTTCGGAATCAGAGGGATATTTCAAAATAAAAACATCATATCCGCCATGTTTGTCTTTTCCTACATGTAAAACGTGTGGTAGAGAGTATAATCGCGGAATTAAACCGCCAATATTGGCGGCTCAGATTCGAGGCTATATTTCGCTGCTTGTAGGCAGGAATAATCTTCCTTTTGCGATTTGAATAACGATTTCGTGAGAATCCTGGGATAATCTTCAACAGTGGCAACATTGAAGGATTATTCGTGTTTGTGAATAACGGTGATAGTTTTCGAAAAGAAATGCTTTCCGAATAGTTATTGGTTTTAGTAATCAGTTAATATGTCATACTGTGTGATGTTATGAGTGAAATGAAGTCCCCGAGAAAGGGCTTCTTTTTGACGGAGAACTTTCTTTGAGAGAACAATGCCTGTAAGAAACACAATGGGGTAATTTCTTCTCCCCCCCTCAAGAAAACAATTTTTATATTGTTATGTTGCATTCAATCCCTTTTTGATTGCTAAGCTTAATCCTCAGCGCCTATTTCATGAGCTAGTTTCTTGGCGATGAAGAAGTAGAAACGGGAGTGGAATGCATCTGTTCTGAGCATTATCCTAACCTGGATTTCTCCCCTAGAGTTCCGCATGAAACTAAAGTCTTGATTGTACTGTTTTTTTTCCTAACTAAAAAATTGAACCACTATTAAGCTAACGTGGCTTTAACGTTGTGCTGTCTTATTTTTGATCGTATATGCTATTTATATTAACTGTTAAGACCTTTTGGCAGCTATGTATGCACCTTTAAACAGCTTTTTATTAACGGATTCAATCTTTGAAAATACAAAGCTTTATTTTCTGTATTTTGCCTTCAAACTTATTCATGAAAAGATGTTTTTTTTTTTCTTTTTTTTTTGTATTCATTACCATTTAATATAAGTATTGCCTAAATTCAATATAAGTATTGACTTTTGAAGACATTATAGTACGTTGCCATTAGTGTTCTCTGGAAAACAGGACTTAAATTCTAACAAAAAAAAAGGTATGGGGAGCCCTACAGTCTTCAGGACTTATTTTCATATATTATCTGATGAAAATCTGGTGTGGTAACCGAAAACAGGCGAGATAAACAATATATAAGATAACAAAAGATAGACATAAGAAATGGTATTTAAAAGAAACTTCCCGAATGCCATTTAACATACCAATGCTAATGTCCTCCTGCAAGTTAATTTGTAGTCGGCGAACTGGCCGACAAAGGCTACTTCAAATTATTTTGCCTCTACTTCATGTTTTCGTACAACGACACATTAATTTCCAATATGCAATCATAAACAAATGCAGTATGCTGCTGGAAAGAATGCTTTTCGGTGCAAATACCTCAAATGATATAGTTGCTCCAGGATTTAAAAAATCTGCATTATCTGTGTTTCTAGGTACGCGTTCTTTCAACTTACACTGCTTTCCAATTACTTGCAAGCCGCAGATTAAAATTAATGATTAAAAATTATTTGGTATTTAAATTTCAGTTCCGGCCTTTTTGCATATCTCTTACCGACCGAACCCACTATAGTTTAATTCGATTCCGTGAGCGCCCCAGCTGTTCTCTATTCATTTTCATTCGCCGCCATGAAGCTAGATTTCAAATGTCGGTGACCGTTTCTTAATGGAACAAAAGACTCACTGCCGCGATCTGTGTTCTGCCCTGGGCTATGTTTTCCTCCTTCATTTTTTTCCTTTTTTTCAAGTCTTAATCTTTCTTTAATTGACTCTAAAAGCGCCTTCGCCGAAGTTGATTCGCGCTGTAGTTGACGGACTGGTTTTGTAAGCGGTGTTACGGAACGCATTACCGTTCTAGCGAAAGTTCTTCACAATTCCATTGCTCAACCAGTGTGGTAATTCAGTGAAATGAATTTCTGGAAACTTCATTAATGATTTCTTTACTCAACTCTGTGTCATAAACGCGCATATGGGGGGGCGACAAATGGGGGCTTAAGCCCCCCCCCCCTAGAAATTAGTACTTCCTTGCTTTTAGTACTATTTTTGTTACAAAAATAAAACGTTTTCTGCCTGCTGCCTTTAATGAATAAAGTATTTCAAGTGTCAAATCTGCACTCAAATTGCTTTCCATGAGAAAAATATCCTGCTAAACTTAGGAAAAATACCGAAGCCCCCTCTTCACTCCCCTCCCGAAAGTTTCGCATATGGGTGCCTATACTCTGCATAATTTTTATACCGGTACTAATCAGGCCCGTAACCAGACCTTAGTTTCGAAGAAGGTTTTACCAGACTTATTTCCCGTTAAATCTATGAAGTCAATAATGTCTGATTTCATGTTCTATATTTTGTTGATTTTTTTTTTTTTACAATAGATGTTAAAATGCTATTTCCATGGAAAATGTAAAAAAAAAACTTATCTTTTCAACGAAGAAAAAAATGGATAGATGAGTTTACTCATATATGCGCCTCCGAAGGAGTACTTTTGAAACTTCTATCTTACGGGGGGGGGGCACTTTTTAGATGTGTTAAATATCGAGTTTGGTACTTACAAATTTGTAGAATTTTGGTGTGTTTTTTTAGTGGTATTTAAAATTCGAAGCGAAGGGTGTATTATTATTTAAGAAATTATACATGCAATAACTGCAATAAAAATAAATACTGCAGAAAAAACACTTAATTTGTACAATTATTCAACAATGATAATTTCATTTTTCGAATGAAATTTTAAAGTACATAAGAAAATTCAAATAAAGTAGCAATAATATTTTTTTCAGTGAGAAACTATAAAAAGAATTTTTGTAGTAGTTTCGAAAAATTTCGGAAGGGGTTTGAACCCTAAAAACCTACCCCTCAAATACGGCCCTGGTTCTAATATTTGATCAACAGTTTGCATTAACTTTTTTTTTCTTTGTGTAAAAGTTAGCTATTAAAGGGGAAGAGGTAGGAAAGACAGATTGTGGAACAAATGTTATACATATCCAGTAGATTTGTACTTATCTGTGAACTGATTTAGTAATTCAAATTGCTCTCTTATTGTAATTTCTCCTTAAACAAGTATTTCAAGCCGTGGTATTTGGCAGCAAACAAGAATTATGATTAGCTTAAAAATTCCTTGATGGGCATTTTAAATTTCGTATTTAAACGCAGGAACTTCAAAATCGTTATATCGCACGAAATAAATAATAGTATGAAAGAATAGAATTGCAAACATATCTACATAAAACTTCCGTTTCATGCATTCTGACAAAAAATACTGGTAAAAGTAATTAATGATAGATTTTATATTTTAAAAAATACCAAAAGAAAAAATACAAACGAGAAATAAAAACAACGCTAGCTAAAATAAAAACCTATTATTACATGCTCTATAACTACGGTATGAACTTTGAATAAATGTCCTTTTAGGTATATTTCTACTTGCATCAAAAATATAAATGTAAAAAAGGTGCCAAATACTCGGTGCCTCAGTAATGAATTTATGTGAAACAGGGGCTGGAAATCGAAAGAGAAAGATGCAAACAACGTTAAGACGCACAACATTAAGATGCAAACTAATCTTGAGCAATGTTTCATAAAAATGGGTCATTGTATGAAACATCTAGAGAGCCATAATCAGTAGCAAATTAATGAAAAGTTATTGCTCATATTACTGGCAAAAAGGGGAAAAGTTAACGAATATTAATTTGTCCAAAATTTTCAGAATTTCATAAATTATAGATTAATTTATTAGATTGTAAATAAAATGGTAGAAATTTTGAGTGCTTAAACATACATCTTTTTTTACGAAGCAATTTATAAAACGGTTTTTGCACCGTCAAAAAACGAATTATATCAATCAGTTTCTTTTTAAAAGAAATTTCTCTTATTCGAAACCAGCAATGGTAATAATATCAAACTCGTTATTTTCCAACTGCTGAATAATTTCTCTTTTCGTAAAGAAGTTTCCCCCACCTAAATAGGAAACTCGGAGAAGGAAGAATCTTACTTTGGGTGTGAATGCAGAGCTTTCTAGTAAAATATTCAACAATCAATTCTGTTACAAAGAAAATTTCAATTGCCCGAATTCCTTTCAGAGAATCTGAGCGTAAAATTGCTCTCCGATTCTGAATACGATTGCAATTATAAAATAGAAGGTATTCCCTTACGTAATAGATTATTTCAGTACACAACTGAAGTTAGTTAAATTTAGCTCATTGCGAAAGTTTTGTAACTATAAGAGTAAACATTTGAATTAGTTCTACCTATCTGCCACACATTTTTTTTCTTCATATAACGCAGGGGTTCCCAAACTTTTTCGATTCGTGGCGCCCTTTGAAAAATTAGGTATTTCTCTCTATTTTACGATTATGCAGTAGAACCACATGGGTGCCGCCGGAAAAGGGGGAGGGTGCGCTTGCACTTCCTTCCGGGCTTTTTGGTAAAAAAATAATAGTAAAAATTACCTTTTTAGTGAAAAAATTACTTTTTTTTAATTGCTATTTTTTTTGTCCAAAAAAGTTTCTTTTTGGCAAATTTGTTTTAGTATGTCAATTTTTTTTTCTTTCTTTTTTTTCTGCTCATTTGCGGCTATATGCTCTTAAGCCGGTCCGTTGAGGTTTTGTTACAGCGGAATTTGACTGTAGTAATAAACAGTAAACTGAAAAAAGCTGATAAACAATATGGCGTTATGTGAAAAAAAAAAAGTTGAATGACTTTGATTTCGGTGAAAATTTTTTCTAGGCAATTAGCAAAATTGTTGGTCAGATATATGTATTTATTCATTTCTTTTATTTCTTTTTTTGTTTATAAATATGCTAAGTGTCTGACAATTTCTTACATACCTAGTAAAATTTCTTCTGCGGGCATATTCTTTCGTGAATAAAAATAAAGCAGCTTAAAATTCAATCAAGTAATTACAAGTTTGAACGATTTTTGCCTCTAGTACTTATTTTTTCTGGGAACCTTCTAACACTTCCTCGAGTGCGGCTATTTTCGTGGCGAATTCTAGGAAAGTATTTTCTTCTGCTCACTTAATAAGGTGTCTATCGCTTGAACGCTTTGCGGTTTCGTATAACGATAATTACCATGCTCTGGGCATGAGAACTTGCGATTTTGAGAATAAATTATTCTATACATCAGACATGACAAGTTTGCAGGTGTTTTATCAGCTATACTGCCCAGAAATCTTGTAGTGAGTCTTAATTTCGATTCGCTGTCGTGATCGGATTTTAATTGGTAGTTGGACTTGGGGATACAGATAGGGAGCTTTTTTAAATGGAACGAGGCAAAATTAGCTTTTCTGACTTCCAAACTTGTCTTTCTGGCGTTTCTTTTTGCAGAACTGCTACTTAATTATTGTCTGCTTCCATGGCCTCTGGCAGAGTCAAACATATGGAGGTGCAGTTGATTTTTTTTAACTAGAAGAATTAGCAAAAAAAAAAAATTTTTTTTGAACCTAAAAAAAGATTTTAAGGGAAAAAACTTTGCATTTTTTTTTAATTATTAAAAAAAAAAAAAAAAAAAAGCTAGGAGGTGCAAGTGAACCCCCTGTTAACTTAATAACCCGTGTTAACTTTTAAGTTCAGTGTCCCTTTCTTCATATTTGTTAACTTGATTCTAATAGCCCTTTCACGGAGTAATTTATGATTGATCAATTAATGTTAAGGTGAAGAATCTTTCTTTTTTTGAGGTTTCTTGCCGACACTGCCATTAGTAGAAGGCACTGACGGACGGGAAGACGGGCTCATAATAATTTAATTATCTGCTTGAGATTCGTAGTTACTTTCATAAGAAATAACGTATATCCGAAGCGACATGAAAATCCTGTTTTCGTTTTAAAAAAATCTTTCTCTCCTAATTTTCCCTTTCTAAATACTTTTTACTGGTACCTCGTAGAAGAACAAATACAGCAGAACTTCATTAATCCAGACTACTATTAAATCCAGATCGTTGGAATGTATAAAAATACGGATTAAGCAAAATCACCTATAAATGGAGCTAAGGCACATGAACAAGCTACTGTACACAGCACAAATTGCATTTTAAATTCAACGAAATGAAATATAAAACTTCTCTCAATACTAATTAAAAAGCTCTCTGCACAACATAGAAAGCCTTACATTTCCCTATTACTGCAAAACCTCCAATCATTTATCTGAACAAAAGCCACTAACTGCTGATACTAATTTAGTTTTCAAATCAATATTTATCTTCCTGTCAGTTGCTTACTTAGGACTTTTTTTTATTTTATTGTCATTCACAATAAAAGTTTCGCGGAAGTGGAGATAGTGATTGGAGATAAGACCACAATTAATACGGCAACCTGCAGACAATGTGTTTGAATCGTGACCAAGCCATTCTTCCGGGCTTTCTGACTTTTGGAAGAAAAGGGTGGCTCAACACACGCGATGGACAAAATGAGATTGTTTCATGCTGAGAAAAGTATCCATTTTTATGTTTTCTTATCCGTATTACCGAAAGTTAGGATTGGGGCTTGCCGGAAGTATTCTACTTTCATGTACTTTATATGCTTCTTGGTTGTAAAGTTTTTACTCTGTTTGCCCCAAAACGGTTAGACTTTAATTTATAGCAGTGGCGTAGGAAAGGAGGTGGTCCGGACCCCTCCCTTGATGCATTAAGTTTAATTCCTTCTTTGAACTAATGAACATTACAACAGTTATTCTGAGCCATGGGGCAATTCTGCAAATTTTTCATTTTTCAGATTTTTACGTTTTTGTCATCAGCTTTATCGTAAAATAGGGTGTGCGGGAAAAATCGAAATTTTGCAGAGAACTTCGCCTTGGTGCGGAAAATTTGACTCTCTAACACTTGTTATTTTGCAATATTTCTCAAAATTCATGTTTCTTGCCCAAGCAGAAATAATTAACTCAGTCTATGAATTTTACGTATTAGTTTGTGCGTTAGGAAGTGATAAAATACTTGCACTAAGGTTTTACTTTGTAGGGATTTCGAAATATTTTGTAAATTTTCCTTTTTTAAGTTTTTTTTCTAAAAATCTCTGGGATTCAAGCTTCTTGCCAGAGAAGAAGACATTGACTCAGTTATGAAATTTTGCAGAGTGTTAGTGAGTCACAAATTTACCGCACGAAGTTCAAGTTCTTCTTCAAAATTTCGATTTCGTTGGCCCACCATGTTGTACAAGCTTGCTTATTTGGTTTCCGCTGAAAATAAAGCATAGAAAAAATTCAACTTCCCACATTTTCCTACAGTTAGTGTGGAATCTGAAATGCATTTCAATCTCTGTAAGTCATTTCTGCAGCAAAGGGCAGCCCTTTAACTTCTCGCAGCATTATCACCTTCTATGATGACTAAAAACATTTTTTCCCTTTAATTTGTTGCTGGTCCTCTACATGTACGATGCACGTACAATGGAATTTTTTTGGAAATGCATAACCCCTTTAAAGGATCGAAGTTACAGGAAGATTTGTAGTTTAGCATTAAAACTGGAGTGCTGATTTTTCTGTGTAGCTTAGATTTTTTTGGAGAGTTTTTTTTTTTTGTTAAAACCCTTACTTTTAACCAATGTTATTTAGTCAAATGTTTTTTTTTTTTTACAATTCAAGTACAGCTTTCTGTCAGAAGAAAAACATTTTTCCACGGTTCAGTCAACTCGAACAGGAGAAAAAAAAGTCAACCAATCCGTATTTCTTCAGCTAAAGATTTTCGCTATGTTCTCAGCACGTTCCACAAGTCGTGCTCGAATCATTCTTAGTGCAAGCGCAGCCCACTTCGTGAAAGTCTGAGCTGACTTAGTTCGAGGAATAAAAAGAGGGCTTCAAAAGCTTTTAGAAAATAGAAACTCATGCTTTGTTGGTGAGAAGAATATGAACTATTTTACTAGAAATGATAAACATACACTGAAGTGACAAAAGTCATGGGATAGCAATATGAAAATTTTCAGATGGCAGTAGCATCGCATAGAACAGGTATAAATGCGCAGTGCTTTTACAGAGCTTTCATTTCTGTTCAAGTTATTCATGTGAAGAGGTTTTAACGTGATGATGACCGCACGACGTGAATTAACAGACTTTGAACGCGGAATGTTAGTTGGAGCTAGACGCATGGGTCATGCCATTTCGGAAATCGTTAGAGAATTCAACATTCCCAGATCCACTGTGTCAAGAGTGTGCCGAGAGTATGAAATTTCAGGCATAACATCCCACCATGGACAGCGCAGTGGTCGACCGCCTGCACTTAAAGATCGAGACCGGCGACGTCTGCAAAGAGTTGTAAATTCTAACAGACAAGCAACACTGCGTCAAATCACCGTAGAAATCAATGTGGGACGTACAATGGACGTGTCTGCTAGAACTGTGCGGAGAAATTTGGATTTCTTGGGCTATTCCAGCAGAAGACCGACTCGAGTGCCTTTACTGACAGAACGACATCGCTTGCAGCGACTCTCGTGGGCACGTGAGCATATCGGTTGGTCCCTAGATGAATGGAAAACCGTGGCCTGGTCCGATGAGTCACGATTTCAGCTGGTAAGAGCCGATGGTAGGGTTCGAGTGTGGCGCAGACCCCACGAAGCCATGGACCCAAACTGTCAGCAAGGCACTGTTCAAGCTGGTGGTGGCTCCGTAATGGTGTGGGCTGTTTTTTCATGGCATGGACTTGGTCCTCTAGTGCGACTGGACCGAACATTGACTGGAAATGCTTATGTGCAGCTACTTGGAGATCACTTGCAGCCATTCATGGACTTCATGTACCCAAACAACGATGGGATTTTTATGGATGACAATGCGCCATGTCACCGGGCCACAACTGTTCGCAATTGGTTTGAAGAAAATTCTGGACAATTCCAACGAATGATTTGGCCACCTAGATCGCCCGACATGAATCCCATTGAGCATTTATGGGACACCATCGAGAGGTCTGTTCGTGCCCAAAATCCTGCCCCATCAACGCTTTCACAATTATGGACGTCTATCGAGACAGCATGGCTCAATATTCCTGCAGAAGACTTCCAACGACTTGTTGAGTCCATGCCACGTCGAGTTGTTGCACTTCGCTGGGCAAAAGGAGGGCCGACACGATATTAAGAGGTATCCCATGACTTTTGTCACTTCAGTGTAAATGGCTAAGTCTTATTGTGAGGAGGACAAAAAGTTATTTAGAGTGAACTCTGGAGCCCTCATGGGGGCGTATGTGTGTATGAGTGGGGGGGGGGAGCATGGGTAATGTTGCCCTTCTCTCGACATTAGCCGACTGACACATTGTTTAACCAAAAATTTTATACATAAACCCGTTCTTACACTAGTTAACCCCAACTAGTTAACGCAATTTTATGCTATAATTCGTTGAAAGAAAACGAGGTGGTAGGGTGCTCTCTCTCGGAAAATTTTCGAAATTTAACAGATAGAAAGAGGTTTGAGAGCTTTCTCGGAAATTTTTCGGCGTTGAGGCTCTTAACTGCAATTTTAAATTATCTTTGTTGATGTTGAGCGAAAATTATTTCGGGCCTATTTTTCTTGATTTTGGGAGGGGCCCGGACCCCTTGGGCCCACTCCTTATATACGCCCTTGCGAGGAATACTATCAGTATCTGTATTCAGTAAATAGCTAATTTTTTGGTGCAATAGCAAATAGTAGGTTCGACTGAAACTGATTTTCTTGAAATTTCTGTCTTGATCGTAGCTAAATGTGTTATTTCATTTGTTCCTATACAATTGTTTTATAACTTAACAGCTGAAATATTGCATAACCAGTGGGTTTACTTGTAGCGTTAGCAGATGCATCTGTGGTGTTTTTATTCTCCCTTTGCTTGGAATAGAAGATAAAGTGCTTAAGTGATCTGCTCCAATGACTTTGAAAGAAGAACAAAATGATTGTTGCTTTATTTGTATCATTTTTTTCGATTGGCAGTTAAATGGAAATGTGCCGGGTTGTGCAAACATTTTCACTGGAACATCAAACATTTCATCCCTTTGTTTTGCTTATAACTCGGGAAAGTTATTTAGTATGTTCAAAAGTGTTGCAAAATGAATTCTGGTGTTTTATGAGGCATAAAAATAGAATAGTACGAGATACAGAAAAAGTCTTGCTATAACTCAGAAAAGGACTAGCAGCTTTGTTTGAAATAACGTTTAAGTCAGTGCCAGATTCGACTTAACCAAGTTAAAGGTTGGTCCTTTTGGGGGAGGGGGGATTGACCCTTCTCCTAACCCACCGAAATGACTGGCCTTAGCATAAGCTTGTTGCAATCCAGTTTTAAGTCGTAAAATTTTGAAACTAATAATTGTCAATGCATTAACCATTGTTGTTTGCAAAACCTTGTCTCGGTGGTATGCTGCAGAGGAACAAAAGTTGCATTAGAATCGTATGCATAGCTTGGCGAACGGTTTCTCACGACACGAACTCAATGGTACTAAATCTATCTCTACCACCTCCCTATTTTTAAAAAGGAAGCCTTCGGATTGCTGCCCAGCACTAGATATGTGATGAGATCATATTCATGCCAGGAACTGAGATCAACTCCGTGTTGTCTTGATAAAAGACAGCGACCCCCTAACCACTAGACCACATTGAACTCAAAATGGTACTGTCTTGGAGAAAGGGGGAGCAACAAAACACCCATTATTTGCGTACTGTTTGCACTAGAGACCCCTGAAAAGCACCAATTAACGTGGTTCAACCATGAAGATAGAAGTGTAAAATTCCAAACTTAAAATTTGCTCCGGCCTCGGTGTTTTTTGTCTCATTTTTTAGTATACGTTTTTGACTTCTTTTCTTCTAGCACATTACCCTTGTTTGTAATGTAAACTACCACCCGTAATGTAAACTACCATTACCCGTGTTTGTAATGTAACTGTGTGCCACTGAAACTTTTAGTTTATTTTTTGAATATTATGTCTTCAAAATGTATATCGAACAGTAAATAATACTTTTCAAAAGAAATTTCAAGTTTCAGTCTTTAGATTTTAAAAAGAGAGCCTTCGAGCTTAGTAGCAGCTAGAAGAGAGTAGGATATTCATTTTCAACTGTGGGATGCCTCAAGGTCAAGGTTGGTTATTATCGATTTTAAGCTATTGAGTGCGATAATATTCTCAAAAGAAATTCCTCTATTGCGTAAGGAGTTAAACATATTTCTTTAATACTTGCTCAGTTTTCACTATAATCTAAGAACTCTCTGTAAATATTTTTAACTCATCACGGGCAGGTCAAGAAATGCTGACGCTTTCATACGTCTTTCAGCCGATTTGTCGACTTTTCAGAAATGGGGGGTTAATCCCCCCTCTCCCGACATTTGAAAATCAATGCCTGTTTTTTGAAGTCAGCGTGGTTTTTGCTGTTTTTTGGTGAAAGTTGAGATGTACCCTTTGCACACCCACGCCTATTTTTTAAAACATTAGAGATAATGGGTTAGTGAATTTCTTCGAAGCAAAATAGATTTCAATTTTATGCTGTGCTTATAAGTTGTCATTTTTTTTCCTGCACATATTCTACGCCCCCGACTCCCTTCTCACAAACACACAAACATAGGCACTGGCAGAATCATACGTAGCAGGTACAACCGAACAAAAAAAATTAAATTTTTTTGCAACAAATGTGACCATTTTTTTTCTTTTTCGTTCTTTTTTTTATGCAAATAAAAATCTTTTTTTTGCAAAAAGCCAGAGGGGTGCATGTGAACCCCTTGCACAGTGGGGATGGGCTGAAAATGACTTTTTTTTTGTGTCGATGATTTGTATTGCGGAAAATGTGCCATTGGGGGGGGGGGGAGCAAAGTGCTCAAAAAAATTGAAATTTTTTGGTTAGTTTCTTGATCCAATAGTTTCTTGATAGCAAGTGCGTTGAAGTTTCGAAAAAATGCAATTTTTTCAGATTTTTAGCAAATTTTTAAGTTTTTATTTTTTTGGTTTCGATGATTGATAAGGCGGAAAAGGGGGTATAAAATTCACTCAAAAAATTTGAGGTCTGGCATAATTTCTTTCTCTTCCACAAATGCGTAGGAGTTGTGGCAATTTCCTGTTTTTCCCACGTTTTTAGTGAATTTTGTCGAAACGTTAAAATGCTTTTTTCCCCGTATTTATCTTAAATAATTGCGTTATTTGTCACATATGATGCATTTTTAGATGTTTGGTGCTAATAAATTAGCTACTTATTGCTAATTCATTAGCACGCTCCCCCCCCCCCCCCCGTCACATGTTAAAGTAGAGAAATGAATCAAACTGTCACACTTCTTGTAACCCCCGTCCTCCCCTCAAAGTGCGACATCATTTATGGACGACCCCTTAAATGAGAATCGGCTCTCTTTTTAAGGTCATGAAGCGCCCTCTGTTGAGAGAAAAGTGAAATTTTCTCACTCTCTTTCCATACCTGAGGGACCATAATATTCTGAGTGAGTGATATTTTTTTCCTCCCAAATGAGTACAAACTATGTTTGTGAATCTCAAACTATTTTTCGCCAGTAAAATAATGGGATGTAAGATTTTTTTTTTTTTAATTCAAGATAATGTGCATGATATAAGCCGCTCAGGAAAAATTGTATATTTAAAATTTAATATGTATTTTGATTTAATATGCTATCAAGGTAATTAATTACCAATGAATAAATATTTTTAGTAATTTATATACCAACCATTCCGATAGCTCTACTTCCATATGCTAATTAATCGAATCTGCTAACTTTTCATAACTAACAATGTTTCACGTAATGCATTTTCAATCATGAACTGCTTAAAATCTTCAATTTCAAGAGCTTTTTGGTCCATTTCACTATGAAAACACTGAAGTAGTATATTTAACATGAAATCCGTACATTTTGCTCTTTTTCTTTGGGTTTCATATCCAAGCAGAATTTTATGACCATTAAACATCAAAGGTTGATAAGTATGAATGGCGTTGGATATCGGTTTACGATGTAAATTTGAAGCTTAGGCCATAAATTTCACTTAACGTCGGAATTAAACAAATCAGGTGTTGGCGAGAGAATGAAGCGTGAAAAGCGCTTTCGGGGAAAGAGAACCGGATATCAGGAACATCCTGCATGTGTCCGGCCGATAAGAAAGCGGAAGCAAGTACGCTAGATCACTGAAGTTTTAACATGCTCATGAATATTTTTAAAAAAGGAAATTCACAAAGAAAAATGTAAACAGGTAAACTTCTGTATCAGTAAAATCTGCTGGTGGGATTTTTTTTAAATTTAATTTTAAAAAAGAAAGAAAATGATAGTGATAAAATTTTTAAAAGATAGCAAGTTAAATTTTTAAACTTTTTTCGTACGCGTAATTTTGCAAAACTTGAAAAATTATTGGTTTTATGCTGTGTGCTATGGGTTTTCAAATTTATAATGCCGACTTGTTTAGTTTATAAATTGGAAAAAAGAAAAATATTTCCTGCCACATTTGCTCTTCATACTATTAATTTTAATGGAGCTTGATTTTTTTTTTCAATGACTTCACATTTACTTCGCATATTATTTTAAATTTAAAATTAGGCGAAAATGTTTTATTTATTTTATGCATTATTTTAATGGATCTCTTCGCGTTACTAAATCTCTCGGTTTTCTGTTTGGCAGATTAGTTTTGCTTTTTAATCACTTCATTTAATTATCTGATGGATATATTTCCATTTTAATTGAATTTGTTTCATTCAGAAATCTGTTAATAAAAAGACAAAATCAAAAATCGTATCGCCAAACAGGGAATTTCCATGTGATTTGCCCAAACATGTTTGCATAAAAGAAAACGAAAAATAATCGCCGAAATTTAAAATGTGCCAAAACCAATACATGTATTAGGGAAAAGTACCCCCGTGGTTTTGGAAAAGATATCCGAATAAAGCTTTTGTTGGATTTCTTTTCATTCATGGGGGGAGCTCACGTTTTTTTTTGGGGGGGGGGGGGGGTGCGAAAGTTGTTCCATGTCTGCTCGAAACACGCGTCTGCAAATGTGTGCATTATATAGCTTGTTTAATTATCTATTTGTGTTAGACATTTATTGTATGAACGACAAGTGCATCCGATTTCCCGACGACTTTTATGTACCATTCGAAGTGTTGTAAACGATAGTATTCTAACGTAGAGAAATAATTTAAACGGAAACATGTTTAAAAAGTTATTTATAGTGTGGCTGTAATAAGTTGAGGCTTAAGCTTGACAATGCTTACCTATTGTGGGGGATTTCAGTGGGAAAAGGAAGCGCAAAAGTAACCACTCATTTCGGAGTCAATCACCCTTCTGTATTATCCCAAAAGGAAGTAAACAGTGTCAAGGTCAAGCTTCAGCTATCGAAGCCACCCTATACCTTTTTTATATTGAGTTCAGGGGTAGGGGGTATTGAGTAGGGGGCGCCGCTACGCCTCCCCCTCCCCTTTTTAAAATCAATAGTTTTAGCTATAGGTGGGAGTGGTTTTTGCTTTTTTTTTTGGGACAGTTTTCATTGAATATATACCCTTTGCCTCCCCCCCTCCCCCGGAAAAGTTCGAAATGACGGGCCCGTCCGATGTATTTTTATCTGAATCCGGTAGAGAATAAACTTTTTTTACACCACTTACAGAAATGGATACCATATTTGGCTACTGATCTAATTTGTTTGGTACTTCACATATTAATTTGCTTCAATACCTTTTGTGACACAATTACACACACAGGGTTTAGTTATGACTAACTAATAATTCACTCTAAACTATTTTTACTACTAACCAATAAGTCACACCTAATTTTTAAATGAATTTGTCTGAAGAATAATTTTAAAGTAGACTGCTTTTGTGCAATTATATTGCATAGCATTCAAACTTCTTTTTATAAAAGAATTTGCATATCCATCGACAAACAAAGTACGAATACAACAACGGTTTAATTTAAAATATATATATATATATCTCCTGTTTTCCGTTCCGGGCAAGAACAAATTTCACTTCAGCACTGGCTGAATTCTTTCATATATCCCGTCTATCCTATAAAGTTGCACCTGTAATTAAAACATATCCAAGTTAGCTCAACAATTTATTTTTAAATATTAGTAAAAGTAATTTCTTAACAGTTAAGTTACACTACGGCAACAGAATTTCATTCAAAACTATCATTCGGTGATTCCGTTTTGGCAACGCGATCAAATCGTCGAGCACTGACGTCATAGGCTCCTGGACATGAATAGACTTGTTTGCTCTAGTTTGTTTTGCTTTCGTTCTTGCAAAAAGAATCGTAAATCTCGATTGTTTATATTCAAAGTGAAATTTTTAAGGTAAATATTTTATCGTTAGCTATAAATTCGTTGAATTTTTCAATGATGCATCTTTATATTGATATAAATATGTTATATATAGAAGGTATCATTCTATCGCAATGAATTTAAGCAACAAATTATATAAGGTAAAAGGAATGTGTGAAAGAAACATTTACGCTTATAAACTCAACCTAAAACCTGCTATCCAGACCTGATCCCCCTGACCCCATTGTTATTTCCATTTTACAATAGTCTCTTGTAAGCCTCGGTATTCCGCTCATCTTTCTACCGTAAAAGTTATAAAAAAAAAAAGAAAACTAAAATTAAAGATAGATTAACTGCTAAAAAAATTGCATTCCTCCTAGCAAAAATAAATAAATAAACAAATAGAAAAATTATACCTCATCTCTTTGTACTCGTCTAATTTCGCTGCAGTTTTAGTTCCGATTTAGGCTTTTACGAAAAAAAAAAAATTTAACTTAAGGTAGCAAATTTGTCATTTTTCATTGTTAAATTTTAAGTGAACATTTTAAATTCATTTTATCTATAAAAAGCAAATGCTAAGCTAATTTTCCATTGTTTCTCTTTAGAAATCGTACTTCCTTATTTATTTATTTACTTATTTATTGGGACATTTCTCATTTATTGTTGCTTATATAAACGTGATAATGCGAGCTGCTGATGTAGTTCGCTTGAAAACGGTCTAAAATATCTTGCTTAAGGTCAGGTACTCGTATTTAAGTCATCTTAGTTTAAATCTTTGTTTTAATATTTGAAAATATTTCTTAAAAAATCTTTATTCTGTATTCAAAAATGTTTTAATATATTTTTTTATATAATGTGTCGTACTCTAGGGCGTAGATGGGGAAGGGGGGATATCAAGTTCCACAGAGCCTTTTGTTTTAACTAGTCAATTTTAGTGGTATAGTAAAAACTTGTACCCCAAATCAAATTTTGATTTTGACAATCCCGCCCCCCCCCCCCCCAACCCCACACACACATTGACCACGAATAAAAGTTTTTCTTTCCTGTTTTAAACTGCAAATCGAACAAATATGCTACCTATCAATTCATTTGAGTTCAGTGCAGTTTAAGTTGCGACTTCAGATTCTAATATCACTTCATGAATTGCTATCACATTAAGAGTTTAATTAAGTTTTTATCAAATTACTTTTTTTTTTCTAAATGTTCAATTTTAAATTAAGTTTTTCTCTCTAAGATGAAGCTAATTTTCTAATGTTGTTTGCATGAGGAAATCGTGCAGATTAAAATGAACTAAACGTTTTGTCTATGCAGTATGCCGGTTATTTCGAGATAACGAATCGTCTCTGTTTGGCCCTGACTTGAGTTTATGAAGTCTTATTTCTGTGACCGTCTCCATTTGAACCTTTTTTGCGCTTGGGTTTATGCAATTCACAAATTTTTCTTTTTTTTTTTTTTTTCGAAATGTTATTTCGTTTAAAAAAAAAAAAATGCTTTTCACATTAGTTTAAATTCATTCAGTGTATCATTAAAGTGAATTACTAATTTGATTTTTATGATTTCAATTTTTACACAACAATTTCAGATTCAATTAATTTACCGTATAAATTGAGTGTTAATTTCATTTATTCATTCATATGAACTGAGAAATTTAAAAGTACAATAAACTCCCGATTATAGGCGGAACAGGGTGGCACGGTAACCGCGGATAAGCGAATACCGCCGATGATCCGAAAAGTTGGGAAAGATTTTGCTCTATCAGAGGATTTTTGCCTCCAACTCGGCTACTTTCGTATACCATGCTGATGAGTGCATAATTATTGCATGTTCCTGCCTTAGCCCTTGCTTAAGGGCGGTTACTCACTGCTTTAGACGATATTAGTGTTTGCGTTATGCAAAAAAAAGTCCATAACATTTTACATACATTTAAATTATAGCTAAACATGATCAGGAGCGCCCCGATGGGAGGTCACTATGACCTCCCAATAATTTCCGTATCCGGCACATTTTGCTGACGATTCGGCAATTTGAAGACAATATTGCAAGATGATTTGCTTTTTTTAGTTTTTAGATTTTTTTAAGATGCCCAATGTTTTTTTCTTACTAAATGTTATGCATGTACGACATGTGTGCATACTTGTATTTTATCATTTGGTAAAATTGGAACTTCATTCGGGAAAATTGATAATTTTGCCCCTCCCAAAAATTTTAGTTCGGGGAGCACCTGAGCATAAGTAAAATGTATCTTTTGAACGCTTAATTACTGCAATAATGCATTCCTTTTTGTTACATCGGACATCAATTTCGAACAGCTGTAAATCATTTAGTAATAATGATTGATTATGCAATATTTTTGCAGTTAAGTCTTTACTTTCTGCCGTCCCGTCATTTAGGAGAGTCGAGGGGGGGGGGTAAATTTACCTCCCCCCCAACGGGCTTTGAGAAAATGTATTTACACACGAGTGGGCATGGCTTTCGTTTTTCTGACGAAATTGCATTGTGTTTACACCCTTTGTGGGCGACAAAGGGTAACCCCATAAAAACGTATTAAAAAAAAACCATAAAAACTTAAAATGACGGGCCTGATTTTCTTATCTATGCAAAATTTTCGCGTTTTGGGATTGGTAACACGCACAAATGGAGGTTGAGAGAGAGTGATTGACGAGATTTTCTCAACTGGATTTACGTCGTAGAGATGAGTTTTGTTTTCTGAATTACTTTTAATATATAATCTTTTATTTGTTATTTAAATATATATTTATGTACTATCATGTGAACTTGTATTCTGTTTCATCCCCCTCCTAAAAAATTTGCATATGGGCGCCCATGCCCCCGCCCCCATAATGAGCGGACGATCCCCAAATAAAGTTCCTGTTATGCGAGGAAAATAACATAACTTGCAAACCTGCACATTAAAATTTTTGAAACCCCAAAGCTCTACAATGAATTGTTCAAGCATACGTATTTACTGAATCTCCTCCGTTTTTAGGCTTTTGAATTTTAGTTTTATTCAAACTACTATTCCTCCGTTTTTAGGCTTTTAGGCGTTGAAGAATTTCACGCTTATCGTAAAATGAAGCAATGTATATTTTAACCGTAATAATTAACTTTCGATTAGGGCGTTTGAAGTTCCCAATTGATATTTCAACCTGTACATTTTGATTTTTTAATTACTATTTTGACCTAATCTATTGAATTACCACTTCGAGCTGGGCAGTCCCCCCCCCCCCCCCCATTCCACATTAAACCCATAATTAATTAACGCGATGGATATCTGCATTATTTATTCAAAAGTGAACGAAAGTTTGTTTCAATAATTGGCAGATAACAGTTCTGAATATATCGTTAATAAGGATTTTGCTTAGCATGAGTAAGTAAATTGATAAAAATATAAAACTGAACAATTTTGAGAGAACTCAAAGTTTCAAATACTATTGCATCATGTTACATTTCGTTGACTAAACATCCTTCCCCCCCTAGCAATTCGTCCTCCGTGCTAAATACTTCCGATAATCACCTTATAACTTTTTTAAATGCGAAATTATGTTTTTAAACTAGTTCAGAATTATTATTTAAAATAAGAATAAAAATTAACGAACTTTTTGGCTTATTTTGAACTTAACTTTTACTGAGAATGTTTTTAAGGATTCTCTTTTCGGCGTATTACTAAATTAATTGCTACTTATTTCTGGCAATACTGAATATAATATTAAATTATTATTGACACTCTTCTGCGATATTAAGCTCTTTGATTAGATGCCATTGTTTGTTGATTAAATCGATCATTTCAATCTAATTATAATGAGTTGTTTCCCATACATCGTCAAATGGTGGGACGTACGGTAATTATTCCTTATTGTTTTATGCTTTGGCTCCATTTTTAATTTGATAGAAATATAAAACGCTGTCGATTCGTGTAAACAGTAACAATTTTACCAACGATCGAACTGCCATAGTAGAAGTTGATTGTTGTGTATTTTGAGATTTTCATTAGTAGATGATCGCTTGGCTTCATAGATAATATCTTATTTTGAAATAAGTTCTTTAGATTTTCTTTTTATTATTGATTAAAAGAAGAAAAAAAAATAAATTGATTCCGATTTTAGATGCGCTGCTCTACCGAAATGTATGCAAGTTCGATTTTGAAAAAGTAAACAATTTAATATTTTCTTTTTGCATTCTTGTTTGTTTTTTTTTTTTTTTTTTTTTTAAACTTTTATTACTATGAAACTCTTGTGATTTTTAAACAATTTTTCTTTCAGTTAGAGGGTGGGGGAGGACTTAAAATTTTGGCTGATGGGGCACACTTCATTAATTTTTTTAAACTTTTCATGTGTCATTTCATGTTGAGGAATGAATGTTTCAAAATTTGATAATTTGATTGATTTTCCCTGATTTTGGATACTTTCTTACACAATATTTAACTGCCTATATTTTTCTTGGGGGTTATAGGCATTCAAACCTAATACTTAATACTGTATGTTGCTTTAATAATCTTTCCTGAATACTTATAATATTTACAAATTTTTTTTTATGCAAATGTGTAATAGGGTGTGTCTTAAGGGTTGGAATAGTATCCATCAATAGTTGTCATTCAAAAATGCATTGTCTTTTAGCCACATATTATTTTACTATGAATTCTAATAATTCATTTTTAATATAGATTGTATTAATAGTAATTATATAAAGCAGTAATGAAGGTGTTAATTCTCGTGGAAGGTATTTTCAATTATTTTTTGTAATTTCAGGAAAGCCCGCCGGAGAGAAAGAGATGCAGTTGCTACTTCACAAGAGGAATCTAAGCTCTATCTTGAACAAGCCGTTTTGGAAATTGCAGTACCAGATTCAAGATTGCGAGAAGTGATAGATTTACCCGCTGGACTAGATTATAATGAATGGCTGGCTTCCCATAGTATGATCTATTCTTAATAGACTTCTGAAATTGTTAGAAAGTAGAAAATTATTTTTAACAACTGATATGTATATATTTTTTTTTTTCTTTAGCTATAGCATTTTTTGACCACACTAATTTAGTGTATGGAACTATATCCGAATTTTGTACAATGTCAGGCTGTCCAGACATGACTGGTCCTAATGGCAGGTTAGTGAATATTTCTTTAAACTAATCTGTCTAAACTTTTATTTAATGCATTTAAGTATAGTTTGAAATCTCACAAATTTTTTTTAATCAAATATTAAAATAACTGAAACCTGCTTTTTATGACATCAAATGTTTACTAAAAGGTATTTTTTCTGCAAAGGCCTTTTAGGGAGGAAGAAATATTTTCATAGAACTAACTTATCAGATTATAAGAATATAGTAGAGTGTGCAACAAATTATTCACCTTAACGTGCTGAAAAGTTGTTGCTTAAATTCATTATACATAGTCTTTATTATTTTGGTAAAACTCATTGCACTACCTTCAGGGCTTGAGTTCCTTGGTAGCTTTAAAAACATGATGGATGGAATTGTTGTAGAATTATAATGTTACTATCCTGGGTCATCATTGTTGTTCTTAGGCGAGTTTCATAGCCCTTTCATAGTCATTGATGTCGACTTGGCTTGGGATATGCTGTAATTTCAATTATCAGGTTTTCTTTGCTAGGCCATTTAGTAGTTACCTGCCGTCTATTTCGATGTATGCTTTCTTATAAGAGTATTTAAATATTATTTCTCCCTAACTAATTTACATTTTCTTCAGTGAATTAATTCAAATGATTGAGGAACCTGTATGCTTTAAATGTTCTCTAGAGTTTTAGGGAAAATGTATCAATGTACTATAGTGTAAGTAATGCAGATATTTATTTTACTATTGAACTAATAATTCATTCTGAAATCATTCCTAAGCAGCTTTTTGCTTTATACTAGCTTGCTCTATTATCTTTGTTTTTTGCTGAAAACAGTGTGAGCTAAAGTATGTATTAATAAATATCCTTTTAAGTGATGAGATTGGTCTGGTGGCTCTGAAGTAGAAGCTTTGCTTCAAATGTCGTAGGTTTGATTTATACTGGAGCCTTGGGTGTTATTCTCTCTATTTTTGCTGTAAATATTTCTTGTTTAGCCTAACAGGATACACTGGTGGTCAAAATTATAAGGACAAAGGGAAAATCGCCAAATCTTGGCTACACTTGCCTGGAACATTAAGCAAATGTATGGCAGGAAACTATTGTTAAATGAAGAGTATTTTAATCAGTTTTGATGTAAATATATGGGAAATTCATGTTCAAAAATGCCTTTTGGATTTAGACAGCCATATGACTTGGACAAAATTATAAGAACAACTATATTTTTGAGTTTTGAAAAGCAAAATTTGCATGTTTTTTGCCCCGCAAAAGGCACTACTTAACGATATAAATGCTTTTGTACATGATTGGTATCGTTGCATTCTATTTTTGCAGTTATGCCACTAGGCTAAACTTTTGGAGTTTGAGAAATGAAAAGTGGTTGCGCTTACAACTTCAAAGACTAACTGCACGTTATATTGCAACAAATCTGAATAGATCGAAAACTGTTATTAATAATTTCCTTAAAAATCCCGGCAAATATGGAGAGCTGAGGCAAATATCTAGGCCAGTTTCTGATCATGGAAAAAGAATGACAATAAGGCGAGGTTGCTCCAAAAAACAGACATCGACGGAAATTAAGCGGGAATTAAACTTATGGTGCAGTAGTCGAACTGTCCAACATGTTTTAGAACACGAAAAAAAGTTTCATTAATGGGAAAACTGAAGTCACGACAGCCTCTTACAAAAGTTCAAAAGAGATTGGGAGAGCAGTTCGCTGAAAATGCAGCTTTATGGTTAGGAAATGGGATGTTATCTTTTCTGACGAGAAAAGGTGTACATTAGGGTGGTCACAAGTAACATGGGGAAATTTTTTTTTCAACTAATTTTTTGCGGCACCCCCCTCAAATGTGCCAATGGGCTAGAAAATGAGATTTGCAAAGTTTTAGCTCAATCAGATAATATTAACACGTGCCGCAAAGAGGGTAAAGTTAAGAAAAACAGCGATTTTTAGCCAAAAATTGTAGTTTTTACCCTGTAAAACAAAAACTACTGATCCTAGTAACTTTATTTTGGTCTCATTTTGTAGGAAATTTTATTTTCTTTAAGTCTAATCTTATTTAAAGTTTCGAAAAAAATGATTAAATATTTTCCAGAATTTTCACAAGTCAGGCTGCAACGCAAATTCTCGAAATTGCAAATAACATGGGGAAATTCTTTTTTCAACTAATCCTTCGAGGCACCCCCCTAAAATGTGCCAATAGATTAGAAAATGAGATTTGAAAAGTTTTAGCTTAATCGGATAATATTAACACGTGCCTCAAAGTGGGTAAAGTTACGAAAAACAGCGTTTTTAGCCAAAAATCGTAGTTTTTCCTCTGTAAAACCAAAACTATTCATCTTAGAAGCTTTATTTTGGTCTCATTTTGTAGGAAATTTCATTCTCATTAAGTGCTAAAGAGTAGTAAAATGATGTTATATAATTTAACAGTATAAGTATAAAGGTGCATTAGCTTTTGTCATTTTAACTCTTTGCTTTCCGTCTTAACCCCTTAATTCCTCTATTTTAACACAGAAATTTGTTTCATTTATTTCTAAAGTACCGCGAAAATACCCCTTTTTTAATTGACAAAGTAAATCCATCAATAAGCAAATAAATGTAATTGAATATTGTAATACTTTTAGGTTTTTGCATGAAAATTTCTTGTTTTTGATATACTCTACGATATAACCTGAAAAATGCCAAATAAATACTTTGGACATGATAGCAAAAATGAATGGGATAGCACTTAACGAGAATGAAATTTCCTACAAAATGAAACCAAAATAAAGTTTCTAAGATGAATAGTTTTTGTTTTACAGAGGAAAAACTACGATTTTTGGCTAAAAATCGCTGTTTTTCGTAACTTAACCCACTTTGAGGCACGTGTTAATATTATCCGATTAAGCTAAAACTTTTCAAATCTCATTTTCTAGTCTATTGGCACATTTTAGGGGGGTGCCTCAAAAGATTAGTTGAAAAAAAAAAATTTCCCCATGTTACTTGCAATTTCGAGGATTTGCGTTGCAGCCTGACTTGTGAAAATTCTGAAAAATATTTAATCATTTTTTTCGAAACTTTAAATAATATTAGACTTAACGAAAATAAAATTTCCTACAAAATGAGACCAAAATAAAGCTTCTAGGATCAGTAGTTTTGGTTTTACAGAGTAAAAACTACAATTTTTGGCTAAAAAACGCTGTTTTTCTTAACTTTACCCGCTTTGCGGCATGTGTTAATATTATCCGATTGAGCTAAAACTTTGCAAATCTCATTTTCTAGCCCATTGGCACATTTTATGGGGGTGCCGCAAAAGAAATTCGAAAATTGATTTTTTGTGACCACCCTAGTGTACATTGGAGGGACTAGTCGTTTTTCACTATTTTTGGCATGTTCCTCCTAAATAAAAAGAACATTTTTCAAAGCGTACATTTGGAGGTGGTTCATTGACGGTGTGGGGAGGTTTTGCATTAGATAGAACTGCTTTCATAGTTTTTGTGGAAGACAGAATGAATTCTGAGAGCTATATTGATATAATAGGAGATAATATTGTACCGAATGGACCGCTAATTACGACGGAGACTAATTTTTTTTAGCAGGATAATGCTTCGCTGCATGCTTTTCAAGCTTCAAAATCTTGGTTTAAGGCTAATTTTGTAAAACTACTTGACTGGCTGACCAGAAGCCACGATCTAAATCCTGCGAAAAATCTGTGTGGTATTCTAGCCCATGAAATTTACAAAATAGCATCCAATATCAAAATAAGCAGAAACTTATGACTTCTATCAAAAAGCTTGGAAACAAAGTTCCAAAAATATTTTGAAGGTACTGTCAAACTCCATGACAGCAAGATTGATAAAAGTGGTTGAAAGGAAGGCAAAAATTATTAATTATTAGCAGGTGGGAGGCCGAAACATTAATTGTCCTTATAATTTTGTCCAAGTTTAAAAATGAAATTTTTTATTAATCATGAAAACAATAATTCATATTTTTTATTCTCAAATGTTACACACTCCACAATGTTTTTAGCATTAAAAAGCATTTTATGTATGCATTTCATTCAATTTAGTTCAGAAACAATTTTTTTCTGCACAATTTTCAGTTCTTATAATTTTGACCGGCAGTGTATTAGCAGTCCTACCTCTGAAAGTAATGCCACCCCATATCTTCATAGTGATTATAAACTATGACTCAACCACAACAGCACAGATTTACCGTGTTGCAACTCCGATGACCGATTGAATGGATAAACTTATTAAATGTGTGTTTTAAGCATTGTAGAAACCTATGCAAGCTACATTTTATATAAAAATGACTGGATATATAAATATGATAGTAAAGACTGAGGTTACTGACCAGTGGTTGGAAAAACATTTCTTTTGTAGCAAACTACAACTACTTTGTTATAAATGTAGTTAACTACAACTACAACTTTTTTTTAAAATGTAGCAACTACAAACTACTTTTGAATTGTAGTCGCTACTTCTCTACTTTAAAAATAAAATAAATCAATAAAAAGCATGCACACAGTTTGTGGATTGACCCGAAAAATTCGAATAGTGGTTTACATTAACAAATTAACTCATTTGAATATGGAATAGAAATAGAAATTGTCTTTGAATTTATTTGTTACTTTTCCTTTTTTTTTTTTTGCTAAAATTTGTCAGTTTTAGATTTTTTTTACAATTTTTACGAATATTCACTGCAAGAAATGATTCAAAAGTTGAAAAATTGAAAGAATTCAACCTTCAATTTTTTTTTTTAATTTCTTGCCAGGGAATATTTAGAAACATGAAAATTATTTCAAGGAGTGTAAAAATTATGATGCCAAATAAACCAATGACATCAAACAGAATTTCGTCAAAATGATGTATCTAAGGGGATCAGCTCATATTCTTATGGTTCTTATTTCTCATTGCTTCCGCTGTGTACTCGTGCAAGATTTGCACCAGTCAGAGTCAATTGAACCCTTTTCTTTTTTCTTTAAATTTTTCTCATTTATTATTATTTTTTTAACCCATTAATGCCTGACATTTTATTTTTCAACGATACTTTGTATACTGGTTACAAATAGTGTTCAATGGACAGGAAAAATAGTTAAAAAATTATCATGTAAAAAATAATTTTTTTATTTAAAAAAGAAAAATCGTCCCTAAAAAGGGACGCTAGGCACCAGAGGGTACATACTTTTTTACCAAAATTTTTTTTCTGCCTACGATGTAATATTGAAAATGACAATTTACAAGAAGAAATAAAAGCAGCAATTAACATAAACTGGGAAGTAGATTCAGAGAACAAGGAAATATTGGTGTTGTTGAGTATGAAAGTCAGCAAAACATTTGTTCTGCAAACCTACGTATTGCATTTGCTGCATTCCGATAAGATCTTTTACTTCAATGGGCACATCTTACCTGAGTCTTATTTAAAACAATATAACAACTAGCCCCATAATACCTAACTCAACTCCCTTGAGCTCAATGCATGTTGTACTGCAGCTTTTAAAATAAAAATGAAGAGCGGCTACCACCATTTTTTAGAGTGGATCAAAAACCGGTAATTCCCGATATTTGATGCATGGTATCTTTTTCCCTATGCAACCTTTATATTGAGCAATCATATATACTCGGTTCATCAATTTCAATTACTTTCTTTTCGCTGTTGGACAATCGCTTAGCCTTTACAATAGGATAAACTCCATGAAGATTCAATGCAATAGTTATGACATTGCTATTATTCCACCGAACCAACGTAATATTATTTTACCTGTCATCGACATTTATTCAAAACTTCCTCTCTTTTCTTTTTTGAACAACGTAACTTCAGTTCATGAGCATTTTTTAATCCGATTCTTGCACAAAACCTTGCTGAGACAAATAATCACGTAGGAGCGCAAGAGAAGTAAATAAATTCTCACAGTAGAGATCAAAATTGGCATGTTCAGGGAATTCTGAAATTAAATCTGCAACCCCCCCCCCCCCTTTTCCCAAACAACAGACACATATGCAATCCTTGAATTCTTCACATCAAGGTGAAATGCTAAGCTTCTGAAACAGCTTTAGGACTTCTTCCCCCCAACAGTCAGACTAAATAATAATAAGCACCTAAATGCATAATGGAAAAGTAATGAAATATAAGGAATAATTAGTGTTTTAAAGAATTACATTTTTGAAATAGCTTTCTTTCAAAATTTACCTTGAGTATTTTTTGTAATTAAAAAAAAGAAGAGAAAATATTTAAGAACATTGAACAATTAAGTTTATATACATTATTTAATTTAATTTAATTAGATTTTGAAAATAAAATAAGTTTTAAAAATGACAATTATTATCTGTTTTTCAGTCTAAAAACATTTACTAACTGTTTTGATATAAATTATAGATTCTAAGCAAGAAATCAGCAACGGTTAAACAATGCAGCCTTTGGTGCCTAGCGTCCCTTTTTAGGGACGTTCTTAAATTGCTATAAAATCCTAAAAAAATTTCAAACTTACAAAATTGCAAAAAAAGGTAAACTAAAACATCGATCAAAGTAGCACATATATCAAACACAGACAGATTTACTTGTTAATAACTTTAAAAACTTAGCTTTTTGGTCTTGAGATTGCGAACAATGTAATTTTTGATGAAGATCATAATCAAATGGCTACAGATCACACTTTACAGCGGTTATGTGCTGCAATCTGTTAATACGGAATTGAAGCAATACCAAAGTAATAATTGAACACAATTAGTTGGTTGAAATGTTCATTTTTGGAAAATTCAGACACACTTTTCTGACCGTCCCTAAAAAGGGACGCTAGGCATTAATGGGTTAATTTAAAAGTAGTTTCCAGAAATCTCTACAAACTATTTTTTTGTATCGCGCTACTCACTACTCTACTTTTTTTAAAAAGTAGTTTGCTACACTACAAACTACTGTAGCTACTACAGTAGTTTCGCTACTTATAGCGCACTACTTCCGACCACTGTTACTGACACATTTACAATTATAATTTTTTATGAAAATATCAAATAAAGAATCACAGAAGAGCGAGAATAATTCATAGGCAGCCGAAATATACTTCTAATAGAAAGATAAGGCAAAGAGATGAGAGGGGGGATTTAAGGGATCGTAATGAACAGGCGCACTACCATTTAAAAGTGCAAAGGTAAAATGAGATGAGTAAAAGCAAGAAATGGAAAAAATGTGCAATTATAAGTATCATAGTGCATAATGGCAATGGTAGATATTTAATGTTATAATTTTGCATTAAACTAATAGATAAAATCTGAAATAGCAAAACCCTGAAACAGTAAGCCTCCCTAATAGCGGACACCTCAAAATAATAAAAAAAACTTCTGGTTCCGTGACTGTCTGTTATTCGGAGGTTTTACAAATTCTTCCAACTCTCATCAAAGCAATAGTTAGAAAAGTGTTTGCTGTGCTGTGAAAATTTCGGTATCTGCCCGAAATTCGTAAAATTTCATAACCCAGAACTGGTGTTGGGGTCACGTTGCTGCCCAATTTCGAGCTGCATTCTGTACGTACTTTTAATTATGAAGTAAAAAATAAAGGTGATAGAATTCCCCATTAAGAAACCTTGAGATTTCTTCTACATTGTCATTTAGAAGTTCTCCAAGGCCAATGGGCCAATGTTTTCTCCTAGTCTGCATCGACAGCTGGTGCCGAAAATTTTCTGCAATCGGCGCCGATGTATGGATCGAGCCTTATTTTTTTATCAAATAATATGACCCCCCCCCCCAATAAATTTTAGCTGATGATGCTAATGGCTGTGACATTAGTTTTCTTCAAATGTAATCTTTTTTAATGCTATTTAATCTTCTGTAAAAAGTGAATCAATGTTGGATATGTAATTGTTGTATGTAGATCTTTTGTAGGATGTACTGATAAGGCCTGCCTGCCGGCCTAGCTTCTGTGAATCTAAATTTGTGCTGCCAGTGTAGAATCATTTATGCCTGTCGAAATGTGATTTTTTTTTTGTGTCATCTCGGTCCTTCAAATTGTATTTCTCCCCTTTTTTCTGCGGTAATTTGTACGCCATGTGAGTTAACTTAATTATAATTACCAGAATGTGTGCTCTGTTAGGGTGGTCCTTATTTTAAAACTTTGTAAGTCTCATGCCTCATTTCTTTTTACATCTTGAAAAAACTAAAATCCGAAAAAAGTTAGGTAGTTCCACATTTTTAGATGGTGCTGCAGAGGCTGTAACAGTGAAATTTTTTTTCAAAAAAAATCTATGTTTTCTTTTCAACTGTAAAATAAATAAAAGATTTTGTTTTTAATGTTATTAAATAAATCAAATATGCATTAACATATAGTTTAAATGACGAGCATAAATTTTCTCTGTATAATGTACCTACTGTTAAACATTTTTTCGGACAACCTTCTTTGAGTTTGTGCCGTCAACAGGTAAATCGAATTTTCTCTAAATATTGGGTAAATGCAAAGTAACATATAACAAGAAATGAACAAGCAAACAAAAACTGAAAAAGTCAGGGAGTGCACCTTTTTAATTTATCCCCTCTTTTTCAAGAGGAATCATTCGTGGCAGCCACGAACGGAGTTGAAAAACAAACAGTACTACATTAAATTGATATAGTAGCTAGTATAGCAAACAAGAGCTCAGAGCTCTGATTGGTTTGGCCAGGGGTGGCCGACCTTTTTAGGGAGAGTGCCACTATCTGGAGAGAAAAAGCTCAACATGCCACATTGTATTTTTTCAACAAACTGAAAATTTTTTTCGAAGTTAATAATAGATTATTTGTTGGCTGACTACATAATTCTTCTCCAAATAAAATATTTTTTCTCGTAAATCTGAGTAATTGAAATTAAAATGATAATAAAGATAAAACAAGTCCAAACTTATGAGTTATCATTAATAAACACTTTTATAGGTTCTGTCAGTTGGGTTGTGCTTAAAATAGAAACAAATAATATGAAACATTCTATTCTGAAAATTAAGCATTCTGTGCTTATGGTTTATGAGTCTATCTTTTTTACTAAGTTTTTAATTTTAGGATTAGTTCTTAAGAATCCTAAGAAGTTTAAGTGTTTTAAGTGCGATCAATTAATGTTCAAAGGAAGTTTGATTTTTATGCGTTTATAGCAAAATATATTTTTTTTGACTAATTGTGAAGTATTTTTAACTGTCTATGTAAATTATGTATTGGAATGATTAAAATATTTAATAACATTTTTATGTATCCATAGGCAATATTTATGGTTTGATGAAAAGGGTAAAAAATGTAAAGTTGCTGCACCTCAGTACATTGATTGTGTTATGACATTCACTCAAAGGACCTTATATGATGAAACAATATTTCCTACTAAATTTGGTAAGTACATATAGCTTATGATATGCTTTTATTTTATTAATATGATTGATAAATATGTCAGATACCAAGTCTAAAAATGTATTTCGCTTTTTTCATCGACATTGTTTACTGCCAACGACACCTACTTTTTTTATTCAACTTTGTGAGACCACATTTTTGCAGAAGAGTATTTCAAATAAAAGAACTGTTGTCATTTTGGAAGACAGGTATCCTCATTATAAAATGCAATTTATTCTGCAAGTGCCATACGCTACAGATAGACCCTATGTCATTAGTGTATACTTTCTTCAATATTTCATGCCAACAAAGTTAAAATCACGAAGTACCCTTTTCGAATTGAGCACTATGGGGAGTACTTTACTCAAAGATTTTTTTTTTTACTTCTTTGCTTATGAAGTGTCAATGATAATTATTGTAAAGTTGAGTTATTTGTAAGCATACTTTAAACCCAAATATGAAGGTTAAGACCCTATTTAATGTACTAAAAGATGTTCTGGAACTCCTAGACTTGTCCCTTTTGGGATCTAAAAGGAGTGCTATCACAGTGCACAAAATATGAAGGGAAGTTTGGTGGATTGGTGAGTTATGAAAGTTGGTTTAATATTCACAGCCACAAGCAATATACATATTCACTGCACGGCTCACCATAAAATACAGCTGTAAAAATGTCCCTTCAGATAAGTAATAGTCTAATTGAACTAGAAATCTTGTAAACCAATTTTTAGATTCTTTTATCCATGCCACATATTACTGGTTTGGGTATATTATATGCAAGAGAAAATATGTAAAATGGTACTTTCAAGCAGGGACAAAACCAAATTAAGAGGGGGCACATGAACTCCCATCCCCCAAGAATGTTCATATGAATGTTTTAAAAAATATACTTTTTGTTAATGAAATGGCATAATACAAACCTTGGGAAAACAAAATGATTTCAATTTGAAAAAAAAACAATAACTGTTGGGGGAAAAGTCTTAGTTTATTTTAAAAATAAATCTTTACATTACAAATTTTCAATAGTCACAACTTATTCATCAATTGGCTGTCTTCGTCCACGTATCCAGAGCTCCAATTTTGCAAAATTTTCTAGGGAGAACCAACGAACATGTAACGTCACAAATCATTTAAAAATTCCTTTAAGGAGCTTTGATTCTGAAAAATTGCCGGGATCCTTTCACAACCAGCTATAGTCTTTGAATCACGTTTTTAAGACTAATTAATTTCAGAAAACATTCGGGCAAAGACCTCCAAACAGCTTTCCCCTAATAATATGTTGTGAAAATCTGGTTGTCTAAGACTACTTATTAAATTTTTTTTGCGAGATGGCCTCCTAACATCTGCTCCTAACAATATTGCAAAAAATTGCTTAAAGTTTTTAAGATTTCAATTTTGGAAGATTTTCCAGGGGAGATCTTCAGGCAAAGTCCCATAGTATTTTCAACCTTTGTCTACTATTGCATTTTTGAAACTTCCAATTTTAAAAACAGGAGGTGGAGAATGAATCGATTTAGTTCTATTTCGTAAAAAATCTATTAAAGATGGTCCCTGAGCTACATCCTTTGCCTTTACCTCGAGAAACATAGCCTATTATTGAGTTTTTAAAGTGTCAATTTCTAAAAATTTCTATTGAGCCTCCTATACCTTTCTTCTTCCTAACATTACTCTGAAGACCATGGTTTACCCAGTCTCCATCATTAGATAAGATATTTTTTTTTTTTGAAGTACCCCCTCCCACCTCTGAGACTTTTTTCTACTTTGTCCACTATTTTCAAGGTACAGCAATCTAAAAAAATTCTGTGGGAGCCCCCTCTCCCTATCCCCGCAATAATTTTTACAAGTCGGCGCCCCTGATCGAGCGTACCCTTCCGCATGTTTATCAGTCATAGGTAAACTAGAGTCATGGAAAGTACACTCATGTAAGTTGACTATTCTATTCAGGTAGAGAGGGGATCTCAAACAGTCATGCCCTACTAAGTCTTAAATGAGCTGTAGCAGCTTTTGGAGGAGCCTCAAAAACACACAAAATGTTCGTTTATGACAGCCCATCACTTACCCTTCGAAAACTTTGCAGCTTCTAATTAAAATTGTATTTGAAGACCATATTAGTAAAAAGCCTTGAGGAGTGAAAGTCGAAATTCTTGGGTCTTTTGGTCACCCAAGAAAGTCAGCATATTCATTCCCAGTGATGGAGCAATTTGCACTGACTGGTAAGAAATTTTATGGGGAATAACTTTTAAAAACAGCCTTCCTTCTAAATCTCTTGGTGATATACCAAGCTAATTTTGTGATTACACCTGTGCAATGCTGGTTTAGAATCAGAAAAGATTATAGCCATGCTGAAATGAAATCTTCTCAGTGACAGACCTTACCATCAAAGGCAGTAATAAAAATATAATAAAGTGCAATAAATTTGCATAAAGTACTTCTTTATTCACCTGCATTTGAATTTTAAGTTTCATTTTTTCTCACTTAAGTTAATGAAGTATGTAGTATCTAGCTTGATAACTTTTGTTGAATAATCCTAATTACCAAAGATAGCACTATTCTTGTGCCATTAAAATAATTAAAAATTTTGGAGGTTAAAATTCCTCTTTAAGTTTCTTAGATCCTGGCCTTGCACATAATCCTCGTGGAAGATAGGTTCCCATGTGGAAAATTTATCAAAAGCTAAGTAAAAATGAGTTTGTGTGTTGTAATTTGATCAATGTCACTAATGGTGCTTCCTTTATGTTACCCAAACAACCTACTCTACAGTGCATAAAAGCATATACACTATCAAACAAATGAAAACATGGCATATGATTCAAGGGTAAATCCACACTTGGCCCCTAGCCGTTACATGTCTTTCAGTTAAGTGGTAAAAGGCATCATAATATCAACAAAGAGATTACATGATCACAACAGTTTGCTAAGGTATTTTGTCTTCATGACATTACATGTAGCAACTACCATATACTCCACATGGTAAAACAGCTTTTAGAGATCCTCTTACAAATTGCTCAAATATTTTGTTTTTTCTCTTCTGGTTTTGCAATTTTAGTAAAACTCTTAATTCTTTTATGAGCTTTTGTTAGAAATTTTGAGTGTTTGAACAGCAATATTGTATGTGCTTCTGTAAGAAAAGTAGAAACAACAATGTGGTGTAACAGACACACAACTGCAGTCTGGAGTTGCGTTTTAGACTTTTGGAATAAATCTTAGAAAATTGCATAATATAGCAATCCTCTACATTCTTTGAAATACTTCAACAATTGATGCTTAAATTTTTATTTATTTTTTTTCTTTATCGTTTGAATTTGTTTACCCCCTGCTCCTCTCCATCTATGAAGCTGTCTAAATTGCAGAAAATCTCGGAAGCAAACAGCTTAAATATATGTTCATGATATGTAATATAGTTTTTTTCAATGGAAGTGACTTTTAAAATGCTCATTTATAAGCTGTAAAGTGTGCTATTTTGATATATTTCAAATAAATTTTCATTAATTTTTTTTTTTTTTTCAGATCGGGATTTTCCTAGTTCGTTTGAGTCTATTGTGAAAAAGATACAAAGGCTACTGTTTCACGTCATGGCTCATATTTATCATGTTCATTTTAAAGAGATTTTGTTGCTAAATATGCATGCTCACCTAAATGCCCTATTTTCACATTTTACCCTCTTCAATGAGCGCTTTAAAATTGTGGATGATAAAGAGACAGAAATATTGGGAGACCTTGCTGTTGCTCTCAAACTGTATGGAGAAAGTACTAGCGTGGATGCTAGTACTGAATCAGAGGACAAAAATAAACCAAGTACATCAGCAGCAGGTGATGCTGCTGCAACTGCTGTGATAGATGATGACAATGCTGAAGAATCAATTAAAGACTGTAATGTTTCAAGGAGTAAGGATAATACAAAGAGGCCTCCAGCATATTCGCAGTCATCACAGTCAATTGCCTCCTCATTCTCCTTGGCCTTACATTCCCGGTCCAGTTCTGGAAGCCACTCTAGCTCCGGTTCTTGTGCTATGGACTCTGCTTTATATTCCCATGGCACTCCACCGGCACCTAATTTTGGTTCCTCACCCCTCAAGTTCTAATAGAATCCTATGTTTCACACCCTGGCCATCCACTAATATTTGCACACTTATAAGAAGACATGAAAGTTGAGGAAAGTCTGAAGTCCTGCAAATGATCTGCATAAGCATATGTCTTGCCATAATTGTTCTTAAATTATTAAATGCATCAACATATTTCATTATTTTTAGTTTTCATACACAGTAGTATGTATGAAGCTTTTATGCATTATTTCTAGGTTATCTTTTACTGCCTGATTGCATGATCTCAAAAATATTTATTTTCATGAAGTCATTTGATAAAAGTTCATGTTACTGGTTAAACAAAGCACACATTTTCTTTGTTAATTTCCTTTCTTTCACACTTAAATTTGCTTGCCTGCAGGCTTTCCTCTGTGCCAATACGAAAATGATGTCCTCTTAAATTTGTGCAGCTAGGTTACGTCACAAATTGGTATTTCTTCTTAGCAAGTCTTCAAATACATATGTATACATATATATGTATATATATTTGTGTACATTATATATATATGTATATATATACATTAAATGTGATAATTTAGCAAAATTAGGAAATGATAAAGGTTTCAAAAGGCAAATGGTAGTCATTTTTGTGAACTATGTAACCCTTGGCTACAAGATAAATTATGTGAATCACATTTTTGTACTTAATTTAAACAAATGAATTGTGCTGATGTATCAAAATGTGCTTATTGATTGAAAGAGCTATTTATATGGATTGAGCGTTTTTGTGTGCTATACTTCCAAAATATGTGATTATTTCAAGTGCAATAGGTATTCACATAATTTATAAAATTTCAAGTTGTATGCAAGTGTTATATATGTTAAACGTTGGTACAATTATGTAAAATATTTTTGAGAGTTTAGTTCATTGTATGGAATATGTTCTATGCAATGAGTGTGAGTGACAATCACTGCTTTGTAGATAGATAAATAAGGTATTTTCCATCAAAACTTTCAGATAAGTGCAGTTATGATGAATAAAAGTAAAGTCGAGGAAATTCATGTAACTCTTGATATACTTCATTAAAAGTTTTTAATATATTCACCTTAAACTGCCAAACCAAAATAATAATTTTGCTCTTAGAGCATTGCGATTAATTTGTGTAGATTCTGCTTGAAAATAAATGTGTAAAAATCTGCTTTGAGTTCTTAAATTTGATTAAGGTCTAAATATGAGTGCCTATAAAATTTTCTCGTTAAAGTAACTTTAATGTTTGGACAAAAGTTTCGTTCTTAGTTTGCAACGTGAATTTCATAACATAATTAGGGCAGTTTCTTGAGTCTTAAGTGAAAAGTAGAAAATTGTACATTTCTTCAAATGTGCCTTCATGTGTGTATGATTAAAATGCACAAATTTTGACAATTCAAATTATGCTAGATGAAAATCTCAACTATGCTTTTCAAACTCCATGTGAAGCATTTGAGTATGTTATGAACCAACTTATTGTTAAATCGTACATAATGTGCAACAAATATTCAAAAGTCTCTTACGATGGAAACTTGGTTTAGACTTTTTCTCTTTTTTTTAAATATACTTTCGTTAACTTGATGAAAAATTTAGTAAGTAGTAAGTGCATTGCCATTATGGAAGAGATGTTGCTCTTCCATAAATTGGTTCTGTGCGAGAAATTTTATTTATAACACTAATATTTTATATCGAGCTAGAAATAAGTCTTCAGCATATGTTTGAGGCAAATATAAGAGAGTAAGATTTATGTACAAAAATATGAAATATGTATGCTCGTTAATGACCTAATTTTTCTTTTGTTGCTTCTATTCCGTGAGTACGTCATTTTGCCAATTTCTTGCACATGAAATCGTTTTCTCAAAATTCATGTTACTTTCAAACATTTTTAACGTCATATTTGACTTTTGAGCATTTCTTACTGCATGTTATGTATAATAACTAATATGAATACCTTGTTGTATAAATTGGAAATAAGTGTATGCAATGTTACAATTAACCCATAAACTTTGCAATAATTTTTTTCTCATTTTCTTTCAAAAGTGGAGACTTAAGTGTTTTTATTCAACTGAAGAAAATGTTTTATCCATCTCTGCATGGATGGCTGGGGTGGTATACTGTATGGATATTTTTTATGTGGATACAGCAGTTGTGATAGAATCCATTGCTATAACGTTGGCCTTTTGACAAAACAGCATGGACATATTGTAGCATGTATGAGAGTTTCATGAGTCTGTGATCATTGTGCATAGAACTAATATTTCTAGAAATTCTTTTGTTTTTTTCTATGCCTTGAGTGTTCTCTGCTGTTCTCTGTAAGTAAAAGAAGGAGTAAAATGGGAATTATATTTCTTGGGCTGATTTACTTTTTATGTACTGAAAATGTCAGAAACTTACAGTATTGCTTAGATTATAAACTGTGCAAGCTCGAAAATTATTCTTATAGTTTCCTAAAACTATTTCATTAGCAAACTGGTCTATGTCAAGAAAGTGCAGTAATTCCACAATAGAAAAATTACTTTCCTGTGGGGGCGGGGGGGGGGGGAATCCCATTTATTTATGCTTCTATGGGCGTGTGCACATATTTTTCTGCAAATGAGGCAAAATAATTACCTACTTGTGATGTATGTGAACTAATATAAAATGTAATTATTTCTTTGTTTCCTGTAATATGTATTTTATTTTAAAAAAATGGTGGCTAGTTTTTTCCAGTCACATTCCCTTTGTTATCTCAAATGAGACATTGGCTTTGGTAGCTTTATATACGTGATTTTAGGTTTCTCCCACCTCAATCTATTAATGTACCTATAAGAATAAAAATCCACGAAAATGGAGTTTAATCCATTAGATTGTAATATAGTAATGTTTTTTTTTTTTTCAATTTTTTTTTATTTATTTGCATACATGCAAGATATTAATAGTTCACAAAATTAACAGGGATAGAAATAATATTCATAAAAAAATATGCATTTATTTAAAACTTATTAGTTCAATATTGTTAAAAAAAAATCCATAGCTTATTTTTTGCTTCGGTGATTCAAAACAGTGAACATTCTTAACTGTCAAAACTTAAGGTGAATTTTGTTATGAAACCAATAGGTTTTCACTGTTAATTAAGTCAGAAGATTTTACTGAATGCATGATCTGTATCAAAGTTTTGATATTTTTTATCCTTTCCTGAAATGCCTCTTTGAAATACACTTGAAGTAATTTTTATATAGTTAAAACATATTGCATATATATTTTTGTATTTTATTAAATGTATAATTTTCTATTACAAAATATTAACACTTAGTTTGAATGTTCAATATGTTTTTGATTTGATATTAAGCTTTACTAATAGTTCATGTAAAATTTGTTTACATCTTTGTGTAATTTTTCATTTATTAATGAATGCAAATTCGATTAAGTGGGCAATTGTGATACTAGTGTACTTTTTTTGTGAAGAAACCAGCAAAGAACTAATTTAAAATATTATTTTTACTAAGTTGATTTCAATTTGTGAATAATTTGACTAAAAAGTTGGTTTCTTTGCTATTTTATGGTATTCAACTGATCATGAGCTGTAACTACTTCCAAGTCAATACCTCATTTGTAGGTTTCTAGATAACTGTATTTTGATCTACTGTTGTAACCTATATGGTCTCATAATGTATACTTGACCAAAAATTCAAGTGTTATTACGTTTGAGGACAAAAAGAAAAATGAGGTTTCTGTACAAAACCGAGATATCAGCTGGCAAAAGGATGGTTGTTAGAGATTGTGCACATAATTCTAGTTTGTTGAGGGACTCAACTATGTTGCACAATCTGCACGTGTACAGTCCTGTAACTCTATGAAAGATACTAGTCAGAAAAGAGAAATAAAACTAGCATGTTAGCTGTAGCAATGTCTCTTTATTTCATTGTGTGTCTTACTTTTATTAAAAGGATTTATTTTTATACCAAATTAATGAAACCAATGGCTTTCTTTTATTTATTGATTTATTATTACATTATATAAGTTTTAATTTTCACATTGTTGGATTTGTAGTTAAGTTCTCAGTTTTCCCCGTTGTGAGACTATCGCTTGCAGAAGTGTTGTTTTGTGAAGAATTTTTGTCATCACTACCAGTTGGGACGTTTTCTGTAGCTAATCCTGCCTCACCCTTTTTTGTTGTTACATCTTGACAAGGAGTTTTTTCTGTAGACGACAAAACTGTATCATCCTTTTTTGTATTTATACTGCTCTTAGAATCTTCAGTTGTTATTGGTTCTGCACTTGAAGCTGTTTTTGTTGTAGGAAGTGTAGTTAATAGTGCAGCAATGGAGCTTCCTTCATCCAGTTTTGTTGACAATTGTCCCTTATTTTCTTCAGTTGTTGGAATGATTTTTGATGCAGCTGTGTTTAAAGGTTCTGTGGATTCCTGCTTTGTTGATAGTAGTGTAACCGGATTTGTTGTTACTAATGAATCAGCTGAGCTGATTGCTGTTATTTTTGATGTGCTATTAGGCTCTTGCAAACTGGATGCGATCTCTGTTGATTGCATTTCAGGTTTGAGAGTTGTGTTGGGTTGAGATGTAGTTGCATTGTTTTCATCATCAATATTTTTACGACGAAACTGAATAGACCCATTACTGCTATTTGAAGATAATCCTATAGCGAATTAGAATGAATAAAATGTTATTTCATAAATACATTTTTCCTAGACAAGTTTATGAAAAATTTTTTGCTTCGCTTTAGAAGGAGTTTTTTATACTTCCTCATGGAAAGATTTACAAAAATTACACCAGGGTGTAGTCCACAACCTGGGTTCTTTTTAACATAATTTCCAGAAAAGCAAATTAACATTCCAATGGGCTATTAAAACAAAACACACTGCTGTTTATGGCTATGAAAGGTGAGATATTATTATTGGAGAGAAAAATCCTTTGATTCCTATGCGTGAATTATATTTTATAACAGTAGTTTTGACTTTTAAACATATTTTCAGTTTAACTACATTTTCTTGTTAAAAGTAATACTAGTAATTCATTAAAACTTAAAACTTTGTTTAACATGAAAAACAAATTCAGTTCTACAAGTAATTAAAAAATGTTACTTTGTCTAAATTTTGTATTAAAGCTTTAACACTTCAATGCACGATGTTTTTCTTCATATAAATATTTTCAGCATCAAATGATCATATAAAACAGAAAAATACACAAAAAAACCAAGTTGAATATTAGTTTCAATAAATTAAATTAAATTCTATTAATGTACGAAATTTGATACGTATATGAAAGTAAAATGACATTTTTGTAAACATGAGAATTTCTGAAACAATTATTGTTATTCAAATGTATAAACTACAGTTAAATTAAGTGACATAGTCTTTATTTCCGTTTGAGTCAAAAATAGTTTTTTCGCCATTTTCTAAAAAAGTGATGTAATTATACATTGTATCGTTTTTGATGCATAATGTTAGAATCACTGTTATATTTTTATAAAATAAGTACAAGCGTTTTGATGAGTAATTATCAACGTTGCATACGTATGAAAGCAATTTTTGAGATTGTACAATGTACGAGACTCCTTCTAAATACTAAAAAATTATCAATACGTCATCACGTGCAGCAGAAATCGAATAACTATATTCTAAAGATGCATAAAAATACTGATACTGCCACTCTACTCGCATGAAATGACATAAATCAAGTTTTTTATAGTCTATAAAATATTAGTGTTAATGAAATGCTGAAGTGTTTTTAAATAAGGTTTAACAGAAAGAATAAATTATGTGTAAAATTTGATACAAAATGCAGTGAAGGGTTAAGATTCAATCCTTTTATAATTCAAATCTAGTAGCTTTATGATTCACAATTTATGCGCCGCATATTATTTTACTAATTCTTTCCCTTAAATAGTTTTGAAATATAAAAAAAATTTAAATTCTTACTTTAGAAAACCTCTTTTAAATAATAGAAATTTGTATGGGCCAAGTTCAAACTTATTTTTGGCTTGTGTGAATATAATCTTTAGTATACTTATAAAGCTGTTTCGAATTACATTTTAAATTAAAATTTTGCTAAAACTTCGTTGATGATTCAGTTTCAATTAGGAAATATGCAAATATAAAATGAAACGAACTATTAATAAAAAAAATAATTCCAAGAATATAATTTAAACAAAAGTTTCATTTTAATAATGTGTTGGATTAAATTAGCAGAGGTACTTTTTTGGAATGGATCAGGACTCAGGTAAATGCTATTATTGTACGTACTACGATGAAAATCCAATGCTTTCAAATTAAGTTTGGCAATGTCCTAACATTACTTTCATTATCTGTTTGATTTAGGTAATTGTTACTTACTTGAAGGACAGTTACGAATTGGAATGCAGCTTCCACTAGTATTTCTAACTTCATTGTATGAGCAAAAACAACCAGGGCGACATTCTTGCGTACAAAGAGCATCAGTTTCACTTAAGGTATCACAAGATGTGCGGCACGTTGGAATGCACTCATATGGCACTTCTCTGAATGGGCATCTTGATGTATTTGCTAGAAAAATATAGTAAGTATTTTAGATATTTGCTTTGTATTGTATAGTTGAATTAACATTTGAAAATTGCACTATTACATTTAATATTGCTTTATATTATGTGTTGATACTTAAACCAACAGGGGTGCCCATCCCCCCCAAGCTCAATGGCGCAAATTCCCCCCCAAAAATTTTGCCAACCCTCTTTTACTTATTTATTTTTTATTTTTAGCGCTCTCTATTTATTTATTTTTTAAATATTATTTATTTTTTTATTTATTTTTTATTACAATTATTATTACTTAATTAAAAAAATTCTGCGCTACGCCACTGAAAGTTATCATTTTATTATGACTTAAAAATAGACACTGAAGGTTTCAACTGAATGCAATACTTCTATTCACAAGATTTTTACGCACTATTTGTTTAAATAGGGCTGGGTGAAATAAACAGAATCTGAAGGGATAAGATTAGTTAAAAATATTTACAATAAACAGCAATACATTAACTAAATAAACTTGCTTGTGCTATGCAAATGAAAATAACTATTATAGTACAAACAAACATTTTCGTAGATTAATGAGTGTCATATAAATAAAACAATAATTTCAACTCGATCTTTGATAGTAAAATCAAACATTGAAAGACAATTCAAATGTTTAAAAATATGACGCATAAAAAGGTAGATAAATACCATTGTAATATTTATATGTGTTGATCCGCTAAAAGCGTGAAGTCGTAAATTTCCACGAAAATTTTCTCATTTGGGAGTTTATAATGAGGCATAAATTAATAAAATCAGATAATAAATTCGGGTGGGATAAATATAATAAAAATAGCTATGAAAATGATTAGTAATTCCCAATAGCAACAAGAAATTAAATCAATGATATAACTTACACTTAGCAAATTAAAATAATGCCTCTTTGCCTGTACCGTCATTTCAAAGTTTTCCAGCGGGGGCAATGGGTATGTATTCAATGTAAAATATGCCAAAAAATAGTAAAAACCCCGTCCACTTGCAGGTAAACACATTGGTTTCCCAAAGCCGGGGAGGGGGGGGGTTGACCCTCTGAATCCCCTAAATGACGGGCCTACCCTCCACTTCGTAAGAGTCCAGGTGCCTCTCAAATGGTAATAGCCATCAAGAAATAATTGTGCAACATGAAAGAATCTTAGTCCCGTTAGAAACAAACAAATTAACTTCTCAGGCAGACACTAAAAAATTCATTTTCTCCCTTTTAACTTTTAGCCCAATATTCATGTGCCATAGCTATCATGGAACCAATGAATTCCCTATTTCAACGCATGCATAAAAACAGTTCAGGATTTTTAAGATGCAAGCCATGCTCATATATAGCCACTTAAAACTATGAACCGTCATTAATACTAATAAACCAGGTGTTTGGTGGTTATATATATATATATATATATATATATATATATATATATATATATACATATAAAGTGTACCTTTTGAAATCAAATAATTAACAAAGTAAGATAGTTTTAAAATACTGTTACAAGGAATGTTTAATATAAATCTTACCGTGAAGTTGATGGTGCATTTTGTATATTTGTCATTGTCACCGTTGAAACAATGGAGAATGCACCCGTGTTACTAGTCGCTTTATCCCAAATACTACTGCCTTTCTTAACAGCTACAACTTTGTACTTGATATTAATATTATTTCTAAATTTATATGCATGTTTTTTGCGACAATGTTCAGTCCATTTGTCTTGTCTGTGCACAGTGTTGCAAAGTACTTCTAAATATTTATATTTGAACGAAGTTTTAAGAGCTCTAGGCATCTTCGAAGGATTTCTTTTAAAATTTCACAAAACTTGAACCGCCATTTACTATGAACGCGACTAACTGCTACAAAATAGTCGATAACAGTTCATCTCACATTAATATGGCAACATTACGGTAGGCAGAAACTGTGACACTCCGCATTGAGAAATCTTTATCATCTAGTGTTAAGATTAAACTGAACTGAAGTGTAAAAATGACGTAGCTAATGACTTCAGAGCAGAAAAACTGCATAATTTTGTAGCTGTAAAACGGTATATATAATGTCATTTTGTTGATGTTATTTGTCTATTAGGGTGAAATACAGCAGCTAATACACTCGCGCAAATAACGAGTTCCAGGCACCACTAATAAATAATGTTTAGGCTGGAAGTTCCTATTTTGCATTTGAGCCGAGATTTGTTATGGTGTCAGTGGTAATGCTGAAGTTGAATTGATAGCGTATCTTTTTTCCCCCCCCCCCGCTTAGCAGTTTTATTCTAATTACTCAGCAACAATTCAGATACAAATCGTTCGAAAAGAAGTTAATATTTTTCGATATTAACTTCGCGCAAAAAAAAAAAAAAAACGTAAATTTAAAAAAAAATGAAAAAAAAAAAAATAAATATAAAGTTGATAAATAATTTAAATTGAAAAAATAAATTAATAAATAATTTAAATAAGTAAATAAATAAGTTAAAAAAATCCCCCCCAAAAATTTTGATGGCGCAACTTGCGCCATAATCCCCCCCTGTGGGCACCCCTGTAAACCAAGAATATAGTAAATTAACCTTTGGCTAGAAAAAATAGTTGCAGTCAAGACTTAAAACAAAAACTTACTTATACATTTTTTACATTCACATATTTTATCAAGAACTAGAACAGTGTAGAATCCTTATGTGTCCTGGTGGAAAAGGGAGATGTAGAAATATTTCAAAGAATTGAATTTATTTCTTATCCTTTACTACAGAGCACACATCTTGGTTTACGAGTGTTGGTCTCCTATGTTTAGGACTTCAACCGCGAAATGTATTCTGAGAGGAGCCTTAAACCTCCCTTCTGCTATCACCAAAGATAGTCTAAAAACACTTTTTTGAACTTAAATATTGAAAATTTACCTGTGGTGAGTCCCTCAAGGGAGGGGCGATCGCCCCTCTCTTGTATCCGTTCCTGCCTTGTGAAAATAAATCTTGTCAGCAAATAGTAAATTAGTTAAACTGCTTTTATGAATATGAAGCATAAATTAAAAACGACCTTTTTTAAAATTCTTAATTTTTATAGCCTATGCAAACAGTTCTTGAAAATGCTCCATACTTGTCCTGTACTGTATTAAAAAAAAATGCATTGTCGTTATAAAAACTTCTGTGGAGAACTGAAACCAAAGCTATTATTTCAGGCATAGTCTTTGTTTTTTAATATTAAATACAAGAAAGAAATAATAAACAGTAGAATTTTGTTTATCCTAAACTATTTTAAATGAAATTTTGTTTAAAGTTCGTTTTGGTCCACCAAAAGGCCATTTTCGAACCTTTTGGATGCATTGATACATTTTTAATTACAATTGAAAGTATTTCATTAGCACTCCATTTAGAAAAAGTTTGTTTATTGAATGATAGTTTTCTGCTATATATATATATATATATATATATATATATATATATGGGTGAATATCAGGAAAAGTGCTAATTTAAGTCACAAATGAATTTCTCAAGTACTTCCAAATAAAAACCAAAAATTTTTCTTTTCCCATACAGTAAACTGCGTCGCATGTATAATCCATGACAAAATTTTCAGGTTTTACTTTAATTCGTGACAATAGAACTCTTTTTATTACCTTAATGTCATGTCGGCAGCGCGTCACACATTCGAATCGCAAAGTTCAAAAAAATCCTGTGGATTATAAAACATCGCAGCAGAAACAAATACAAAAGAAAGTAACGTGTTTCATGTTCATCTATGACGATTAACTCTTGTGTTTTAGATAAAATGAATTTAGATCGATAAAAAAAAGCAATTTCTGCTTGTCACAAGTTTTCATAACATGAGGAGTGAGCCAACTTCCGGATTGATAAAATCTAGACAAAACATTTTTTGTCGCCAAAAAATTACGCTGGGTGAAGCTCTAATATGTGATGTTTCAGTTCCGACAGAAAATTTTCACTTCGGCGGCATTGAATTACAGGTATGATTTTTTCAATCTTGCCTTTTCTGTTTGTACCAAATGAAGTGTCATGTCGGCAGCGGAATTTAAGACACAAAATAAAGTAATTTTTCAATTTATTTTTGCATAATGGAAAAGAAACCTATTATCATGGACATAATAAGGTGTTTTTATTTTCGAATCTTTAATTAGGGATGTTCAGGTATCATATTGCGGGAAATTTGTCATATCAGCAGCGGTCATGTCGGCAGCGCCAAAGTAGAAGGTATTTGTTACGAAACTGAAGCATGCGTTACCGATGTTTTTTCTTCGAGTTATGAGTTTGTTGAGTTTTAAAGTGCAAAGGTAGATTCAAGTGCATCGTGTTTCCTGCCAAATTTTCCCATTTTAGCAGTTTATTCATTGTTTTTAAATGCTTCAAAAACATTAATTTTTCTGCAAAATTTGAGTTTTCAAACAAAATTATTGCCTTTTTGCACCCTCTTTTCTTTTACATCAATATTCCGACCTTCGTTCCTAACTACTGCACCCAAAAATATAATTTTGTTTTAAAATGGAAAACTTACGAACAGTTTAGTGAAAAATCTCCCTCCCCCGCCAAACTCTGACTGTCTTGATCTAATTTCGTTTTTTAAGATTGTGTTAAGAATTTTATTTTATTTTCATTTTTAACTATTAACCTCTTTATCTGTTTGAAAAAAACTTTGTCGCACTTATTTAGACTTTAACTAACTTTTAATTAGTCTCTAATTTTATTTATAAAACTCAAAAGCGTTCAGGCTCTGAAAATATTATTATATTCTAAGTAATAATTATTTTATTTTTGAACATAAAAGGTAGTGAAAGTGTTTACTTTTGTACACTAAGTGTAAAATATGTAATATTTGTCAGTTCGGTAGCATTCTCATCATGCCGGTAACGCTGAAAGACAACCCCCCTAAAAGGAGGGTAAATGTTCACTTTGACCATGCCCCGAATTTTTAAAAAATATTGTTACTAATGTGTATTTGAAATACCCAATTAATTTAATTTTCTGAGTATCTTTAAAAATTGAAATTTTCCATGGTCAAATTGGCACTTTTCCTGATATTCACCCATATATATATATATATATATATATATATATATATATATATATATATATATATATACGTATATATATAAAAATGTAAATAAATACATATACAAATGCTTTGTTCAGATAAATATAAATTTCAAATGGGTCAAGCAATAGAAAAAAAACTGCTCTTCAATTTTTCTCTAGTGTGAACCCTGACAATTTTATATAGGGATTTTTTTCATTCTTGTAATGAATAAAAGTTACGTATAATTTTCTCATAGGCCCAGAAATAGTGCTTGCCTTCATCATTTCACATTTTTCTCAGAAAAATTGCTTGTTTCTAAAATTTTGAAAAAAAAAAAAATCCAAGCATATGTGTAGAGGAAAGAGTTATAAGCAAAATAAGTTGTTTAGGTTCCCGTTATAAATTCTTCAGAATCCTGCTCTGTTAATACAGAAATCTATTTATATGATTAGCTAAAATAAGAGAAATTAAAATTGATTTTAGGGCATTCGTTAGTTAGGCTGAATTTTTTTGCATGTATGAAACATTTTCAAAGATTTTTTTTTTTTTAACTGAACAAAAATATTTTGCTTGAATCACATTTATACAGTGAAGAATACAATGAGGTGAAAATTTTTGTTTATAGGTTACTGAATTTATTAAGATTTCATATGATTTTTCTTTCAGGTATGGAGCCAAATATTTTAAATAAAGCTAAATGTCAACGTCATAAGTTGGAAAGGAATATTGTCTAGTTGATTGGATGCATTTTGAAGGTAATAAATGTTATTTTATGTTTAAAGTGCTATAAATAGTTATGTCTTTAGAAGAAATCTTTATTTTGTTTACTTTAAAGAGGTGGCAGTTGAAAATTTCCTGTAGAGGTGGAAGAAAATTTCATGGGAAAGATATTTGTTTAGAGACATGTGTGAATTAAACCTTATTTGTTGTCTACATAGATTTTTTTTAATTAAAATATATCTGCCGCACTAGAGGAAATCAAAAATCGACATATGAGTATTTTAATCATTTAGACACAGTTCAATACCATATTGTTGTTCCAGTTTTAAAATACAGCAACTAGCTGACCCCCCACGAAACTTTCATGCTAGACCGTAGCCTTGGAATATTTTGGCTTTTCCTCGGAGGGTTCGCCATCTTATGCAGTGGCTAGACAGAAGTAATTCAAGAATTTGATTCATCTAAACTAATTTTTTTAAAAACAGGCACACAGTGAATTGCTTCTTTCTGTATTCTTATGGAATATTAAGGAAAGAACTGGAAAAAAAAAACCCCTAAAGAAATATCATTCATGCTAAAATTAACATTTTCTTTTAAAAATTTGACTTAATAGAAAAATTGTGGTTTAAAATCCTGCAATGAGTTTGGATTGTATATTTTTGTAAATTTGGATCAAATTTAAACTGGTGAAAACAAAGGCTACCAAAAGCAAACAAACTCATAACAGGATTGAACCTGTTAATTTAACTGAACGCTCTATCCAACCACACCACTGCATCTTTCTTTCCACGTACTTATTTATTGAAGCGATGTGTAATAAAAAAAACAGACAAAAAATGGCTTTTGATTCAAAAAACAATTTTTGGACATTGGGTCTATTTTTGGTCTATAGCTTTGGTCTATAGGCACTATAAGCTTTAAAATGAGGGATAAATCTTTGAGTTTTGTAAAGAAATGAGAAAGTTTTTGCACGCTCACACTTTACATGTTGATTGTGTGTCACAATTAACCAGATTCTTTGTTTATTGTATGCATTAATGATAACCTTATATGTCTTTCTTGAACAACTTTGTAGTTATATAACTGTTTCTGTCATGTACATAGAAACAACTCTGTAACCAATTTTGAATTAATTTATCAGACTGGTAGTGTGACTTATTCTAATTTTCTGGGGGTTTTTTTCCTCTCTATGAAACTATGAATATGATTATTACTGTTTATTATTGACCAGAATCTCACACCAATGTTATGAACTTACTTGGACTCAAAAAGAACCCAAATTCATGTTTAACTCATGTTGTAAATTTTTTGGCTTACGCCAGTGTTTCCTCTACCAGTCTAATTATTTTTGATTATTAAGATAAGATAGTTGTTCCAAACAAACAGCCCCATTTTCAAATTGATATTGTCTTAATTTGTCTCATACATGAGGTGTATTGGGACAAGTTGGCACAATTTTTACTTTGTTTTATTTTTAGACTTTGATATGATGAGAATATGCCCATTAGAAATTTGAAATGTACAAAATAGATATTAAAAAAATTTTAAGTACGAAAAAAATTCATTAAGCTTTAGAAAATAACCTGGAACATAAAACAAATCTGTTAACACTGCCTAAACACACACACACAGAACTAGCTCCTCTTATTTTATATGTATTATAAATAGCTACATGCTGAATGTGTCTGATCTATACAAAGCCACTATGATTGCATGTCATTACTGGACACTAAGCAAACCAATAAGAATGACTCAAATATGTAATGAAAGTCTTTATATAAATAAATGTTTACAGTGAATTACTTACAGTCTGCCATTATATGAAAAAATGTTCCTCTGAAATAAAGCCACTACTTTTAACTGCGAATAAATTCTCTATATTTATGTGCAATTTAGAATGAATAATGTGGCATACTATTTACTAATCCTCGAAGGACCTATAGCATCAATGTAATCAGATGCATCCATGATAGTGACCTTCAGTCCTACCACAAACTGAAGTTATCTACCATTGACATATACAGCCCTACACAAGATACTTCAGTTATTTTCCTGGGTATTACCATGTTGAAAATTGTAACGCTGTGACATGCAGCCAGGGCTGGATTTGCGTACAAGCTAAGCAAGCTGCAGCTTAGGGCCCCACTTTATTGAGGGTCCTCTACTCCCAAAAAATTGCATGATTCGTTCCTAAGAAATGAAAAGTACTTGAAACAAACTGAATTTCATTTTTAAGTGCTTCTTGAGAACCATGAAAATTTGGAAAAATATAGTTATGAACCTTGATTTTAAATGGGGTTTGAAAGAGTGATGTCAAAGTAACACAAAAAATGCCTTTATTTTTTTAGGGGGACCCATGCTTGCAATAGCTTAGTGCCCCTTTAAGTATAAATCCGACCCTGCATGCAGCCTATTATCAAAACTTTTCTGTGGATTTTGCATTTGAGAGCGAACACATGGCCCTGCTGACACACGCAGTTTGAAAAACCAATCCTGTTCGAAAATGGTAATAAGTGTGCAGACTTACTGAAGTCTATATACCAATTCCAAGACAATCTAAGTTTATCTAAAAATCTGAAGCCTCTGTAGATCATTAGTGAGCTACCACCTTGTGGTCTTTTGAAAAGTTTTCAGTTAGAACCTGAAGAAAACATTCATAGGGCCTCATAGAGATGAACATGAGAATGTAACACAAGGCCACTGTCCTAGCAAGCATGATAGAATTTGTTTAAATTACCTTCTAAAACCGTGTTTTCTTCTTTATATCATTAGCTCCTTGTGCTGCTTCTAAGAGATTTTGTCACAGACTCTAGCAATATTACTCAGTGATAACAAATCAATATCTTCTGCCAGGAGGTAATTTTTCCCCATGAGTACTTTTTTCATTCCAATACACATCATTCCAAACTCATTGATAATGGTCTTCGTAAGTTTGCTTTGCTTAATAATTGCTTATTTATCAAGGAGATTTTGCCCTTAAGATGAAGTTTCAGAATAAATAGAAGATATTACTCAAGTCTGCACACTGTTTGTCTGGTGTCTCAAAGTTATTTTGCAACTTTTCTGCCTCCATATAAACTTCTAAGCTAAGTAGTATTTTAAATAAACTAGGTGGCCAAAAGTATCCGGACACTTTCAAAAATTCACATTTTTACATATAGCTCGAGAAATAAGTGATCAATTGTTCTTTAACTTTAGTCATACAAAATATAGGCTTCACTGAACATTTCCAAGTTGAAATTAAATTACCCTTGCATTTGGGGGACGACAAGAAGGGGGGGTTGAAAGAAAAACCGCTTTTTGACCATAACTCTTTGAAAATAGCTCGGAATAAGCTATAAATTTCAGTAATTAATTAGCATACTATGTATAATTACTGTACAAATTTTTATGAACGTACCACTCTTACTTCCGAAGAAATGAAACATTTTTTTAAAAACGGCAATTTTATTTGAAAGGTTTTTGCTCATAACTATGAGCAAAAACAATTTTTGATAAAACCTTATCAAAACTTCAGGAAAAATAACAAAATACAAGAGAAAGAACATACTAAAATGGTAAATAAAAATATAAAAAATACGATGAGATATCAACGTTAAAAGGAAATTTTTTCACGGCGCATGCGCGAACGACAGAAATTTATAACTACAAAAATATTGTACCCTGATTTATACTTCATCTTATAAAAAAAGTTTCAGTTGAATATCGTGAAAATTGAAAAAGATATCAGCGATCTAGTGAACTGTATTTCATTCATTCGCAGACAATACATAAAAAGTGAGGGTCTGTCCACAAAGAGCTATTTTTAAATTAAAGGTTATTGCATCATCGTTCAAAACCAACGTTTCAGGGGGTGTCCGGATACTTTTGGCCACCTACGTATAAGGTCTTTTTGGCCGAATAGGCGAAATGTGACTTCTATGCCGAATATAAATTTTCAAACTGTATACAATTTAACATTGAAGAAAATGATCAATTGTCTCCGCACTATTTGTGGAGAACCCCTTGCCATTTATGTATTGTCTGCGAATGAATGAATTTCAGCCCACTAGATCGCTGATATCTTTTTCAATTTTTACAATATTCAACTGGAACTTTTTTTATAAGATGCAGTATAAACCAGACTACAATATTTTTGTAGTTATAAATTTCTTTCGTTCGCGCATGCGCCGTGAAAAATTATTTCCTTTTAACGTTCATATCTCATCGGATTTTTAATATTTTTTTTTACCGTTTTATTATGTTTTTTCTCTTGTGTTTTGTCATCTTTCTTGAAGTGTTGATAAGGTTTGATCAAAAACTCTGCGTGTTATGAGCAAAAACCCTTCAAATAAAATTGCCGTTTTTTAAAAAATGTTTCATTTTTTCGGAAGTAAGAGTGGCACGTTTATAAAAATTTGTACAGTAATTATACATAGTATGCTAATTAATTACTGAAATTTATAGCTTATTCCGAGCTATTTTCGAAGAGTTATGGTCAAAAAGCTGTTTTTCTTTCAACCCCCCCTTCTTGTCCTCCCCCAAATGCAAGGGTAATTTAATTTCAACTTGGAAATGTTCGGTGAAGCCTATATTTTGTATGATTAAAGTTAAAGAACAATTGAGCACTTATTTTTCGAGCTATATGTAAAAATGTGAATTTTTGAAAGTGTCCGGATACTTTTGGCCATCTAGTGTATCAGCACTTATCCACAATAATTATAACACTTTTCACAACAGGATTTTTTTTTTTTTTTTTTTTGCCCTCATGAGACGGAAAGGAAGTTACTTCTTGCAAATAAGTATAATATTTGTACATAGCTATTTCTTTCTTTTTAACTTATTTTATATCCAATAATGCACATAATCAGTGGCTTTATTTTGGTTGGACACTTCATAGTAAAAGTTGTAATTTAACATTTTTTCTTTCTTTAAAATCAAATTCATTTAATAACTCTTGATTGATTGAATATAAATTTTATCTCGGAAAATGTGTTTTGGGTGAAAGAATCAATTAACACTCTTGGCACACATGTACTCTTGGAAGGACTGCAACAGATTCACGTAGCAGGTGGGTCACGTGAGCTCACCATTGAACACGTTAAAATGACTAAAATCATGAAAAAAGAAGATAACTACTTTGAGTACAAATTAAAAAAAAACTGAATTTGATAGTAATTATTTAATTAAATAAGAATACTATCTTACTCAATGGGCATTCACTTGGTCGAACACATAGTCCATCTTTTCTTTTAACATATCCATTTTGGCAAAAGCATCCACTTACGCACACTGTCGGACATACACCACTAGTCGAGTTGAATGTTTCACACGTATTTCGACATTGTGGTTTGCATATGTAAAATACTTCATGCAGAGGGCACCTCTGCACAGGTTCTGTTAATACATAACATATAAGTTAAACTATTACAAAATATATTAATGGATTTGTGTTTTAACACATGTTCTAAACATGAAAGCTCAATTGAAGGGGAAGATAGTTTGTTTTACTGTAGTACACTTTCTGAAACAAATGATTCTCTAGAGTTCCATTAAAAGCAACTTTTGAAAACGCCAACAATAATTCTCGTTTCTCATGAGTTCAGAGAGTGAATTGTTACAAACATATTAAAATGCTAATTTTTTTTTCAAACTACTGATGAAAATGCTATAAATTTTTAATAATTCCATAATCTATTGCTATTAGCTCTTTATCCCCAATACAATTTTATTCCCATGTACAAGAAAACAATTTTATACAAATTGATGGATGTCATGGAAAATTTTGAATCCTCTCACTGCTCATTTCTTTTAATATGTTAATTCAAAAAAATTTTTGATCAATTAAAATTAATACAAAAATACATGAACTAAAGTTACACAAGTTATGCTAGAAATTATGCTTAGCATGATAAGTCTTAAAACAAAGTTCAAGGAAAAGCCCTACTTTGAATTATTTTTTTTATTTCTTTTTCTAATTTTTTTGAGCAACAAATAATACACCTGGTGTGATGAAACTCTTTCTTGAATATGTTAAGAGCATTGTCGCTTGAAAAATTGATGAGGAGTCAACCTAATACTTCAGAAAATATAGTACTGAACTGATATTTAAATGATTAAATAGAAGAATAATTTTCTTAAAACAGGTCATGCACACTTAAATCGAGAGCAAATGTTGCTACTTTTGCACTGCTCTCAGAAATTGTAGGATATTCAACAAGAGGGTTGTTAACTCTGTATTTATAATCATTCCACTTCCTTGAGATTATACTTAAAAATGGAAAACAGGTTACTATAGTATAAACTGGTATCTGTGAAATTATTAGTGCTTTTCTATTTGTGATTCTTCATACTCTATTATTTTTAAACACAATTTAAAATCTCTAAAAATGAAAATTATTTGAAAAATATTACTACTTGCGAGATTAGTCCTGTTGGATGCATAACTTTTTTAACTGTTCACAATTAAATTCCATACACCAACAGTTAAAATGCAATAAAAAAATAAAGAATTCATAATTTTTAGATATTGCCAGAAATGTACAAGTTATTTTTTTAATAAATTTTTAGTTGAGTCAATTTAACAACACAATGAAAATCAAGTACCTTTTTGAAGTTCTTCATTAAATTGTTAGTGACAATTGCTCTGCTAAACCTACAATCCTATCAAAGAAGTAACTTGTCCTAATTTTGTAGTTGCTCTGTTATTCAATAGCTTAAAACAGCATTTCTTAAATTGTGTTTCGCAGAACCCAGTGGTTCCAAGGAGATTACCAAAATGTTCCATGAAACTTACTTAGTTTCACTCTTTTTTAGAATAGTAATTAATGTACAAAAATCAGCCAACTTCCACATTGGTTCACTAATCTAGATCCTGGTCTCTAATAAGAAATAACCTAAATAAATTATGAACGTATTTCTCAGTAAGAATCATGCAAATTTTCATTGCAAGTGAAGGAATCTTAACAGGTATAACCCCCATATATTAATTGCTACTGTTTAGTATCATCACAAAAACATGTTGTTGTAATGAAAATCAGTCAACGTGTGCTGCAGAACGATAAAAATTGTTGCTTTAGAACATTTTTTAAAGGGAAAATAATTTCCATGTGACAAACACCTTGATATATGTATGTAGCAAAAGCTATGAGTATCATAATAGGGTTTTACAGCTGATTAAAAATATCGTCATAAACTGCTTTAATAGCCAATTGATTGAAAAAAATATATCCCCCTAGTTATAAGATTGTTCTTGACAGTGTGACATTTTAAACTTTTAAACAGTCTTGACATTTTAAAATAAATGTCGGCTTTTAAATAGTAGTTTTCTTAAAATTACAAACCGAATGTTTGACGAAAAGGACAACCTAAATAACTTTTTTTACTTCTTTTCTTTATTCATAACAAAATTTTGAATTGAAAAGTTGACTTTTTGATTGGGGGTTGGCTAAAATTGACAATTTAAGCAATATTTAAAAAAAAAGTAATTAACTGAAGCTTTGCACTGCAAAACGTAAATGTATTTTCATCTAGTGAACAAAATTTTAATTTTAAGAAAAAAGAGCAGACTTTTGAAGAACTTGTGCAGAAATCAATTCATTATCAATATGCAGCCTTTGATTACAGATACCAGTTCAAGAACACAAAATGTTCGTTGAAGTGATATCTTTGCTACAGAAAATTAAAGCTGTTAAGGGGTTACAGTACCTTTCTAACAAATTTCTTTAATTTAAGTGAAAAAGTTAATTCTTTGAAATATTTGTTTCTGCACTTGTTTAAAAATCAATAATTTATTTTCAAACATCAAAAATTTTGAAAACTTTTTTTGAAAATTTGAAAAATGTAAGAAAATTTCAGTTTTTTTAAAACCCTAAGGCTTTTTTGTTTCTGCACTAATTTCAAAATTTCTTTTTGCGAAATGATCACAAGGAAAACCTTAACAAATCTGTGCATTCATTTTCTTATATTTTGATTAGAAAATATTTTGTGACCTTTTATGTAAAAAATTCTTAGAAAATTTTGTTCTTCGAGGTTTAACAAACTCTAAAAAATTTTGTAATTTATAAAACGCTTATTCAATGCACAGTTTTGTTAAATATATTATCCTGAGTGCAAAAAATATTGCTTTAAAGTTATATCTTTAATAGAAAAAATTCCTTAGCATTTCTAGTAACATAGAAACACTAAAAACTGATCACCGAGAAAAAGCACTTTAAAGTTTGGCTTTTCCATTAGAACACATAGCATGTATGCCCTAGAGTCACTCATAACTTTTTAAATAATTTAGCTAGAACAATGCTGTTTTTTCTGAGTGTTTGAAATAACTTTTACTTTTGAAATAAGCAATAATTTTTTTTTTTGGTCTTTTGGTCATTTTTGAGGTACTGTAACCCCTTAACAAAATTTTGATGCATTTTAAAAAATGAATATTTCCAATAGTCATGAAAAGCCGTGTTAGTTAGCACTTTTACATTTGCAACTTCATTTATGTGAAACTGTTTACTTTGGTGCCCCCCCCCCCCCAAAGACCCCCTACAAACTTGTTGTTTATCTTGAGACAAGATTCAACATTTTTTATAGTTTAATTTTAAGAATATCATTGATATAAAAATAAGTACCACTCACCACCGAAGTTTGAACTTTAAAGGTTTATTAAATCATGTTGCTTAAAGTTATTTAAAGGAATTTTGTGTTATTTTTAAAATTACTTTTGGAATTGAATAAATATTATTAGAAATATTTTTAATTTTTATTACAAATAAACAATTATCAGACTGTTGGATTAAAACTATATTATTGAAGCAAAACCTGGAGTTCCATGAAAAAAGTGCGCATTAAAAAGGGTTCAATTTATCAAAGATATTAAGAAATGCTGGTTTAAAAAATAAGTACTGTTAGTTTTGGTGCACTTAACTGCACAATAATTCTTACTTAGTTTTGTGTTAAATTGATCTCACTTACCAACAGGGCAATCTCTTGGTAATATACAGGTTCCATTTATGGCTCTAACATATCCAGCTTTACAAAAACATCCTCTAAGACACTGCTGTGTACAAACTATTCTTTGACGGTAATTTTCACATGTCTGGGGACAAGCACTTCCACATAGTAAATATTCTTCATTCTGTTTACAAATGTCTAAAGTGATAAAATATCATCACTTTATGTTTACTGCTGAAAACAAGGTAGAACAATAGCAAAGGAAACAGTTTAAGAGGTTGTAGAAAGTCTTTGACCATATCTTGAAACCATCTAATTTGCATATAAGGTCTGTTAGAAAAGTATGTGACCTTTGACTGAAGAAAAAAAACAGGCAAACCTAGAGCATACTTGCCAACTCTCCTTCTTTAACCAGGAAACTCTTGATTTTGTGTTTAATTTTTAGCCTCCTGCCCTCAGAGAAATAGATCTTGCTTTGAAGGAAATTAAAAAGTTACAGAACTGAATGCTGTTCAAGTGCATTTATTTTAGTAGTAAAAATTTAGCTTAATTACTGTTAAGAAGATAAACCATTAAGCAGTGAGTTACCGCCCCTAAGCAAGGGCTAAGGTAGGAATATGCAATACAGAGGATTTTTGCTTCCAACTCGGTTACTTTCGTATTCCATGCTGATGAGTGCATAATAAGCACTAAACTGCAGTCATTGGATTGAAATGACAGAGTTGGCGGTGTATTGCAAGATAAATCATGTTTGTTACAATAAAAATTTTGCAAGTATATCTTCAGCAAAATCTCAAGGGAAAATGTTCTACCAACTTTAAACAAACATAAAAACGTCTTTCAGCTTTTGTTTCTATAAGAATTTAGCTTTTCCCTATTTAATAGGAAATTTTTCTTTGCCGTTACCATGTATGAAGGCTAATTATGACTATGACTTTTTTGTTCCATTTAAAATTACCTTCTTTAATCAATTGCTAGACTGAGGAAAGTTTTTTTAAAATAATATAGTGAATAATCTTGAAAAATAAAAATAGCATTAGTCAGTGGTTTGTTTCTAAAATTATCTTCTAAGATAAAAAATGCCATTTTTTTTTTTGTAATCTATGTCTAAAAATAGGAAAATTATTATTTTTGTTCTAACAATTATCTGGTTTCCAGAACAAAAATTTCTCTGCTTTTCTATTTTGTAAGGTTGGGAAATCTGCGAGAGATTTGAAAACCTATTCACCCTAAAAAATTATTCTCTTTGGGACCAGGGGTGCCTGAAATCTTGAGCACTATACACTATTTCAGTTAAACACTGTTTGTCGGTGGTTGATGTTATAGAGAAAGAGAAAACAAATTCATACTAATGTACGAGGTCAAGGGCACTTGTTTCATATCTATCATGTTTTTGCAGATGAAAATAAGTTGCATACTTTTCTAAGAGATCTTGTGTTTCTAAGCATGAGTTTTATGCACTAAATTTTTTGCCTTTACATTATAACTTATGGTCAGGTTAAGCCATAGTGGGGACTTGAGAATAGAGTTCATACGAACTCTCTCCTTTTCCTACGCAACGTATTTTCATTCTCATAATATATCATAACAATATTTTAAAAAGATCTTGTATTTAAGTATGCATTTTCTGAACCTATGAACACCCATTTTCAGTAATATTAATCTTAGTTTCTTCAGTATGCACTTCATTTGCATTCTTACCTTGCATTTCAATAGTTTTCTATGCAAATGTTAAATTGTAAATATTAAAGGTTGAATAATAACCAAAAGTGTGTGTGTGTGTGTGTGTGTGTTTTTTTTTTTTTTTTTTTTGAACGCAATATAGTTACTCTTTTTTTAACGAACTGGCAATACAATTTTAATATAACCCTATAAGAAATTTCGTAATTCAAATGTACCAAATGCTTCTTTTAAACCACAGGTATCAGGGAAACTAAAGAAAGAAAACCCAAAACATTTTAACAAATAGTTAGGTTTTAGTAATTTTATATTTGAAGCCTAACAAATGTAAATTCTATTGCATATAATGTAACTTTAAAGAGAAAGAGGGCTCATGGGCCTGAACCCAACTGGGCCCTGTCTGGAACAGGGCCTGCTTAAATCCCTAGTTTAATGTGGATAAATAAGTGAAAAGATTTTTACTTGCCTCCATTACCACAGAATTCAGCTGGTATGCACTCCCCATACTCATCTCGGTGGAAACCCTTTTTACAATCGCATCCTGCCTCACAAGAGAATTGACATTTTCCTCTGTTTTCGCAGTCATTACAAGGATTAACACACTGGGTGTATTCTTCATTATCCCTGCAGGCTGCATCTGAAATCAGAAGAATAAAACATGAATGATTATCTATCTGTAAATACCATTATTTGGGGGATATTTTGTAGCATTTTGAGACCAAAAATTTGGTTTTTGATGCCTAGATTTCTATGCCTTGGTGCCCACTTTCATGCCTAAAATTCTGGATTTCTTTTTTCTGACTCTTTGGGATTAAAACGTGTGATTTCTTAAGTTTTGGGATTGTACATGTAGTTGAATGTAAGTTTAGGAACTCTGAACATGCATTGATTTTAGAACACAGAACATAAAGAAAAACTTAGCCGTGTTCTAGAATTAGTGTCACCGTGAACAAAAGTATTTGAATGTCAGTGAGGTCTATTTTGAGGACTATGAGGTGTGTTTGTTTTTTATTTTTCATTCTGTTGTTATAGCCCAGTCATAGAACTGAAAAATAGACACACCTTGTATTAACTGATTAGTAAAATAATTGCTCTTTTAACACCCCCCCCCCCCAAAAAAAAAAACTACAGAGAAAAGTAGCAAGTATTAATGAAAAAAAATTATCTAATTATTGTATTCAGTATTAATATCATCATTGTAATTGTAGCATTATTCAGAGAAAGCATTTGAAAAAAGTTCAAGCTTTATAGATTAAAATGAAGTGATACTTAATAATTTTCTAAATTGGTTCGTGATAAATATTTTACTTTTTAAAAATATACTAAGTGCAAAATACTCACTATTAGTTGGGCACTGATATTCAGGAACACAGTCATTATATTGATTTCTGAAGTATCCTGGTTTACAATCACAACCTGGATTGCAGTATGTTTGAGAACATTCACCATAACTCCAACAATCGTTACAGGTATTTACACATTGCACATAGTGTTCATTAATCGGGCATGATTTTGCTGAAAATGTTTTTTAGAAAATTGTAAATGCTTGCATGTATTATGGTTTATTAAAATTTAAATAAAAGATAAATTTAATACAAAGCTAACCAATATTAAGTAACTGATGTAGCTTAATGGTATGAATAGGAAAAACATTGGATATTTGCTTAAAAACTAATGACTTAGAAATGGTGCTTCAAAGAAACGTGTCAGCATATTTCAGTTTAAATGCGACTGACTATATTTTTATCTCTTTTAATTTAAGACAGAGTAATTTTGCAGTGTGAATTTTCAGCGAAGTTAAAAAAATCTTGTCAAACTTTTATGCCAAAGTGCGGAAATTAAAATACCATTGTGAAGATAGTGTTTTCAGATTGGGAACTTTATCAGCAAGATTTGAGAGACTGTACGAGTAAAAGTTTATCCGAGTATTATTCCATTTGGAATTTAATATAAAAAATTAAAGATAAAATAAATAATAAGCTTCCCCCCCCCCATTATAGCAAAATTAGGAAATATTGTTACAACCCTCTTATCTTGTATCATTATTTACAGGTTCACAAGAGTGAGAAAAGTGGGAGTTATGATGTTGAGTTTATACAAGCGGTAATAAAGTGCACAGCAGCAATGTATGACAACAACAAAATCATGTCATTAAAAATATACAGAAATAAAGTTTGGCTTTTATATGGCATATTAGTATGACTGAAGAAAGGATTGTTGAAATTATTATATAACAGTCGAACTGTTCATTTCAAAAAACCAATCAAACGACATTTTTTTTTAATTTTAAGAAAGCTTGCACATTAGATTATACAATCGCAATTACAACATATTACTGAAATACATATCTAAATATGTATACATATCATTTTAAAAGTTTGTAATCCTAATTGATTTTTTTTTCCTGATTCATTTCCTTCTCCGAAATTTTGTAATCCTTATCAAATTTTTTTCAATAAGGGTTAAAAAATGCTTTTTCTAACTTTTAGAGCTTGTTGCAAGACTGGATTTTGAAAAAAAAAAAAAAAAAAATCAATTATGTTGAACTGAGCATTACATGTGTTGTTTATTAATAATTGAATGTTTTGTAATAAAAAGTTATTAAAATTTACTATGTATTCTTTATTTATTTAACAACTCAGAACTTCACCTCTAAGTCCACTTACATTTTCCATGTCTCAACACTATGTATTTAATTTTTGTTTTACTTTTTCCTTTTTTGGTTCAATTTTTTGATGAGATCAGATGCAATGGAAAGCATAAAAAATGCAATTTTATTATTTAATTATACGTCCATTTCATGCTTGAAGGAACTTTTGGATCACAGACCATAAAATAACTGACGAAAGATGATACAAAATCTTATTTAATAATTAAACTTTGAAGTTTCAAAACACTTGTAGTTACTACAAAACTCTTGCTAACTGAAAAATTAGCTGTAACTTTAATGTTTCTTAAAAACTTGATTGTACTGTTTTAAATATATTAATCAGTAGTTTAGGGATGTGTGCTTACAACTGTCTGTGTCTGATGTTCAACAGAATCAGCATCATAAATCTTTCTGTATAGAGTTTTTTTTACTTGATTGTATTTGGATTGATTTTTTGCGATTGTTTTTGAAGAAACGATACTATTGCTCATCAATTTAATTTATTCAAAAGCTAATCTTAATTTGCTATTTTATTACTTTTCTTTCTTTACTCGCTGATTCTTATTTTCATGTCTGGTGTCTAGTCTTTTTGAGTTTGAATAAGTTAACTTGGAGGATTGTTTAAATAATTATTTTTCGATTGATGCTACGCCATTGTTTCTGAAAAATTGTAGTATTGCATGTGAATTTAGTTTGTGTTGAATTCGTTATTACTTTGTTATTCATTTTCTTAACCCAATTTGAATTAAGTTTAATTTGACTTTACCAATACTAGTTTATTTGTATTGTTTGCAATAGGTAATATCAAGAATTTTTATTTTTGGCTTAAGTTTTATGAACTTTAGTTTTTCATCTAACTTGTTAAAAATATAGTTACCAATTTACTTATAATTTTAGTTAACTATATTTTAACTAATATTTTTGAACTTTCTTTTTGACAAATTAAATTTGACCAAAAACAGTAACATGTTTACTTTTCCGAAAGTCTTATAACATGCATAATATAATCTAATTTTCCAAAGTTGACAAGCTAACAATATTTACTTGGTCATGCTGAAATGTTGCTAGCAGTAACAAATAATAACAATAATAATAAGCAGATCGGAAGAATTCAACAAAGTGATTAATGAGTAATATAATATTAGCTGTAAAATAATATATTTGGTATAAGAGAAAGAGAATGTTTTTAAAACTAAATTATTATATCTAATCAAAAAAACTTAGAAGAAAGAAAGAATTTAATAACATTTTAGATTTGACAATATTGTTTCTTCTACGAACCTACCAATGTCTATTATAATTACTGTAAGACAATTTATTTGAAAAGTTCAACATCATTTAGGAAAAATATATTATTTGCTTCATGTCATAGATCTTAGCACATAAAAAAGGGACAACCTTATCTTTTTATCGAAAAAGTATATAGTCAGGGATCCCTGATAGAGATTTTCTGTTTATTACTATCAAGCTAATTTTTCGTGAGTAGCTTCATTTTAATGAGACGCCCAACTTTTCCTCTTAAAACAATTCTCTATTGTGGTAGCTAACAGGGGTAGCAGGGATCAAATGTGTCGTTTCTATGAGTCTCAAAAACTTATCACTAACTGTGGCTTTTTAAATTAAATCGTAAGATAATTATTAACATTGTTGAAAAAAATATTTGTCCTACAAGGTGTATGGTTTGATCAAAGAGTCCCCCTCCTCCCAACATGTATGGATTACGAGGTCATCAAAAGTGATTACTAACAACCCAAGTTTTTTTCTACTGCTTACTCAATGTGTATATAATTTAACAGTCACATTGTCCTACAAATTGTGTGGTACGTTATCCCGGTCCTACGATCTAAAAATGTAGTACAAATGCCTGATGAAAAAATAATTACTATCAAGCTGAAACTTCTTGAATAGCTTCGTTTTAATGAGACGCCCAACTTTTCCTCTTACAACAATTCTCTATTGTGGTAGCTAACAGGGGTAGCAGGGATCAAATGTGTCGATTTTATGGGTCTCGAAAACTTATCACTAACTGTGGCTTCTTTAATTAAATCGTAAGATAATTCTTAACATAGTTCAAAAAAATATTTGTCCTACAAGGTGTATGGTTTGATCAAAGAGTCCCCCTCCTCCCAACATGTATGGATTACGAGGTCATCAAAAGTGATTACTAACAACCCAAGTTTTTTTCTACGGATTACTTAATATGTATATAATTTAACAGTCACATTGTCCTACAAATTGCATGGTCCGTTATCCCGGTCCTACGTTCTAAAAATGTAGTACCCTGATGAATAACTAATCAGCACCAAGCTGAATCTTCTTAAATTGCGCCGTTTCAATGAGACACCTGACAATTTCATAAACGAAATTTTGGATTGTGGTTGCTAACAGGGGTAGTAGGGATAAAATATGTCGATTTAATGGTTCTCAAAAATTTAACACTTACTCTTGATTTTTTATTAAATATTAAGGAAAATATTATCATAAGTAGAAAAAATATTCGGTTTGATCAAAGATTCCCCTCCTCCAAGCATGTATTGATTACGAGATCATCAAGAATAATTACAAATTACCTGATTTTTAAATTTTTGCTTAGTTAAATATTTATTTGATTTACCAGTCACATTGTCCTTCAAATTTCGTGGTACTCCATTTGAATACACATTTTAAATTAATACAAGTAAAAATAAATTTACTTTGTACAATTTGGCATTATAGCTGAGCCTTGCCGGTACGCATGCCCAAAGCATATTATATATTTTCCGTAAATGTCGTCCATAACCGTGTAAAAAAAGTTTCATTCGACCGCGTGTTTGTCTTCTAACAACAAATGTCAAGATATTTTTTTAATGCTCCAAAATAATAATGGAGTGCTTTTTGTACAATTTGTTTTGCAAAAATCCTACATTTCGACGGAAAAGAGAATATGTTAAGAAATTTAGTAAAGAAATTTGGCTTCATTGCAAAACTTTTTTATCTACTCGAAAGCATCATTAACACAAATATCAAGATGTTGTACATAGCGAAGTGAACATGCAGCATTAACAACATCGAATGAGTTAGTTCGAAGCATTGAAGAGTACGTATGTAGAGTATATTCATTAAAAATGAAAAATGACATCAACAAAGGTAGATACGAATTGTTTGAAAAGGGCTATAAAGCGAAAAATGAAAAAGAAGAAATTTTTTTAGAGAAAATCGTAGGATATGATCCTTTGAGTTTGCCGCCTACAAAGCAAGAACTACTGCAAAAAATTAAGCGAACTGTAATTATCTGTAACGTATGGTGCAATGCACACATGCGGTGCCCCACAAAAAAGTTGCCAGAAAATTATGGGCGGACGATAATTGACGGCTAATACGAATACTATTTGTTTGATGATCCACTAAGTCCATCCATTGAAGAACTATCTTCTGACTTACAAGGTCCACTATTCATAGTATTTTTATTTTTATTCGTTTATTAATTAATCTGCCATTTCTTTATTTTTTAAATGTTATTACAGAGTCGGATATCACTAATGTCGAAAATGAAGAAGATGAAGATGAAAGTGAGATTAGTGAAGAAGATGATGATTTATCTGAAGAATCTGATGAAGATTAATTGTTTTTTATGAATACAAAAACAATACACAAATAATTTAACTGGAAAATAAAATTAGTAAAACTTAAACGGACTTTCACTTATGCTTTCACTTATTCCAAAGAGAAAGCGAAATTTACAATTCGTGTCGGACTCGTGATACCTACCTGTTTTCTTGTAGGACAATGGTTTATCTGGATAGAGAATACACTAACCTATAATGTAATATTTTTGTCCTACAGTTAGTAATGAAAAAAGTGGTCTCGTGGTTCTAACAATTTCTGATCGTAGGACTGGGATAACGTACCACACAATTTGTAGGACAATGTGACTGTTAAATTATATACATATTAAGTAAGCAGTAGAAAAAAACTCGGGTTGTTAGTAATTACTTTTGATGACCTCGTAATCCATACATGTTGGGAGGAGGGGGACTCTTTGATAAAACCATACACCTTGTAGGACAAATATTTTTTTCAACAAAGTTAATAATTATTTTACGATTCAATTAAAAAAGCCACAGTTAGTGATCAGTTTTTGAGACTCACAGAATCGACACATTTGATCCCTGCTACCCCTGTTAGCTACCACAACAGAGAATTGTTGTAAGAGGAAAAGTTGGGCGTCTCATTAAAATGAAGCTACTTACGAAAAATTAGCTTGATAGTAATAAACAGAAAAATCTCTATCAGGGATCCCTGACTAATAGATAAGCATCAACAATGAATTATATTACCTATTTTATTGCAAAGTCCTAGAGGAATACATTGTCCTACATCATTCCTATGGTATCCGGGTATGCAGTCGCAACCTTTTTTACAATCTTGGAAGTAGCACCGTCCTCGTAATTTACAATCATTGCAAGGATTTACACAATCTGTAATTTCCTCGTTTGGTCCACAAGAAGCTAGAAAAATAACAAAATGCAACATTTTTTTTTGGTATTTGCAATTCTTTTAATTAGTAGCTCATGAATTTCTTCGAATTCAGCCGCTTTATTTTAAATCTGAATCACCTCAACGGGTTTTGGATAAGGAGATACAGATTTGTCTCAATTAATTGTATGCTCTTACAAAATATAGGGTTACCACAAATAAGATATTCATTTTCGAAACACTACATATCCTAAAGTATTGCAGGTACATAAATGGAGAATAGATGAGGGTAATCCCAAAAAGTAAGGCCTCCAAAGCGTTGGGGTCGCAAAGAAACTATTTATGCAGCTGTTCGCCGCTTTGTTGTTTCCACTCTTCCCAAACAAGCATTCACGCGCATCGCTGCGGGTCTGCAGGATTGGCAACCATGGCAACCATTGAGAATGGAGCTCCCCCGTTGCATTTTTGTTATTAGGATTTTGAATGCAAAAGGGTTGAACCGCTTGAAATTCATCCAGGTTTTTTGAGCAACGTTTATGCAGTCACTCTAAACGACAACGCTCGCCCACACGTTTCTCCCCAAACCATGTCGCTCTCCAGCTGTAAAAAACTTCGGTTGGTACATTGTCAACCACCCACCCAAAAGGCCCTAGTCAGTGGTGGTGATTCGGGAGGGGGGAGGGCAACCGCCCCCTCACTTTTTTCACCGCTTAAAGATCGCCTAAGAGTTTTTAAGATTTTATTTTCGAAAAATTTCCAGAGAGATCAGCCGAAATGTAAATTTACCAAAGATAGCTCAAAATTACAATTTTAAGGTTTCAATTTCGAAAAAAACAAAATTCCAAATAAACCTTCTTTCTCCGATCTGCAGTGATTGCCCAAACGCATTGTTAAGATTCCAGTTAATGTATTGGTATATTTTCATGGAAAAAAAAACCTTTACACTTACATCAATAAAGATAGCATAAAATTGGTTTTTCAACACTTCAATTGGAAAAAAAATACAGGTAATGCCCGAATCGTCCTTTGAAATCACTAAAGAAAGTCTAAAATTCAGTTTTTAGGACTTCATTAGCTCAAAAAATGTATGGGGGCGAACATCCAAACTTCTTTAATCCTCTTTAAATCACCCAAAAGTAAACTCATATTTGTGAAAATTGCAACATCATGAAGGACTTGCGCGAATGGGCTGACATTTTCAGCAAATGCAAAGTAGGGTATGATATGCAAATGATTAGAATTTTAGATTCGTAGCGCATGCGTATGCTGAGCAGCGCCTTCTGAACGCCGGATTTATCTGAATAAATAGACGGCTGCAGCAAGGCGTGTATGGTTATAGGTGGTTATCTGCTTGTGATAAACGTTAGCTCAGATGTTATTTATGCCTCTTCGGCGAAAAAGAGCGAAGTTTCAACAACTTACGGAGTTTGAACGGGAGAGGATCCTCGACCTTCGTGAAGCTGAATTGTCTTGCCGCGAAGTAGCCGTTCGTGTGTAGCGTAACAGCAGCACAGTGATGCGTGTTTGGAAGCAGTGGACGGACGAGTGTTGGACAGCTACCGGGAATGTACCCCGAAGTGTGACGTCAGCGCGCGATGATAGACTCCTGATCCGCAAGGTGCTGACGGACGGCAAAACTTCTTCTAGACAAGTGGCAGCACAGTAGTCAACAGCTACAGGTGCTTCATTAATTCGTAGACGTCTGCTGCAGCGTAGACTGCGCACAAGGACCCTTTATACAGAACCCCCCCCCCCTTCACGCTAAACCATCGTCGCCTGCGGCTAAAATGGGCCGATCAACATAAGGACTGGCGTGCTGATTGGTAGTATGTTGTGTTTTCTGACGATCCCCGTTTTAATTTGTGGTACCATGATGGCCGCATTCGCGTCCGACGCTATGCCGGTGAACGCCACCTTCCAGAGTGCACTATCGAACGTCACAGTGGACGAACACTTGGAGTCATGATCTGGAGTGCCATATCATATCACGGAAGATCTCAATTGCTACTAATTGTGGACAACCTGAACAGCAACCGGTACATCAGTGAAGTTCTACGGCTCCAAGCTGCCCCCTTTCTTCAAGGCTTGCCTCGCGCTGTATTTCAGCGGGATAATTCCCGCCCTTTTGTCACTGGGACTGTTCAATCCTTCCTTGCATCGCAGCAGGTACAGCTTCTTCCCTGGCCAGCGTATTCCCCGGATATACCGCCGATTGAATATGTCTGGGATTTCGTTGGTCGACGTCTGGTTCGTGATCCTCGTCCTGTTGCTTCTACAGACAAACTTTGGGTACGCATACAAATAGTGTGGAATGCTCTTGATCAGGCAGACATTAAAAATTTGTTTGACACCATGCCACGTCGCGTAGCAGCGCGTGGTGGCTACACAAATACTAATTTCAATACTTTTTTTATTGTTTGTTGACTTTCTAAGTTTAATCATTTATTTGTACTATTATTACTCAGCTGTGTATTAAATTTCATTCAATTATGACGATTCCTTCATGGTGCTGCAATTTTTACAAACATGAGTTTAGCTTGAAATAACTTTTTTAATGCTTTAACTCCGCATTTTTTAAATTTATTTATTTAACTTCTGCTTCGAAGAATTTTCGGAAGAGATTCCATCGATGAAGTCCACAAACCTCCTCTTCATTCCCCAATCGCTGCCAAAACTATACTAAAACTGAGTTTTTAAAACTACAATTCCGAAGTATTTACGAGAGAGAGGAGAGCCTCCGAAACCTCTCTTTCTTATGTCACCAAAAGATAGCCCAAAATCAATATGGCACAGCTTTCAAAAACATTTTTTCCCCCTCACTTTTAGGCCCTAATCGCCGCCCCTGCCCCCCCAGTGACTATCACCTTCCTTAAGTTGAAAGAACTTTTGGTCGGAAGTCGATTTAGTTTCGAAGAACAGTCGAAATATGAAGTTCAACATTTTCTCAAAGACAATAAGATATAGCGGATAACTGTGCGACATAAACTGCCACATTGTTTACAAAAAAGCATCGACTGAAATAGCGATTATGTAGAAAAACAGATAATTGATCATTCTTTAAAATGGTGTTTATACAATAGAAAATAAATGTTTTTTTGTTTTTTTTTTTTAAGAAGGGAGGCCTTACTTTTGGACTTTTGGGATTACCCAGTTTTGGGTTATTTTCATACCTCGTATCAAAATACGTATGATATATTTTTTTAAATTAGCGTAATGATAGCTTTTTGAATTGCCTGTAAATGATTATCACTGCCGCATGGATGCTATTCTTGAGTTCTAATGCCTTTGGTTATCTGAGGCAGTGGCGGCGAGTCGGGAGGCGACTGTTCCCCCCCCCTACTTTTTTCACCATCGTTGATCGCCTAAGCGTTTTTAAGATTTTAGTTTCGAAAAAAATCTAGAGAGATTAGCCGAATTTTAAAGTACTAAAGGTAGCTCAGATTTATAATTTTAAGGCTTCAGTTTCAAAAAAATTTCTCGAATACACCTTCCTTCCCTTGTCTTCAAAGATACTTTTAACTTGTGTTATTAAGCTTCCAGTTTGAAAACCCCTTTACCCTTACATCAATAAATATAGCATAAAATTGCGTTTTTAAAACTTCAATTTGAATAAAATCCGGGTGGTCCCTTAAATCGCCCTCTGAAACTACTAAAGCAAGTCTAAAGTTGAGTTTTAAGAATTCATCAGCTTAAAACATGTATGGGGAAAACGTCCAAACTCCTATCATCCTCTTTAAATCTCTAAAAAGTAGGTTGAAATATATTTTTAGTGCTTTAATTTCGCAAAATCTTCATGAAAGACCCCAAAATTTGCTAAAAAATGTCAAAATTTCCGTTTTCAAAACACCAGTTTCAAAGCTTTTAAGGGGAAGAACCCCATCTTACCCTTTTCTTTACATCATCAAGCACTGATCAAAGTTTTTTTTTGAAAGACTTCAACTTCGAAGAATTCCCGGGAGAGAGTCCATCGATAGAGTTCTCTAACCTCCTCCCAAATTTTCAATCGCTGCCATAATTATATTATTAGGAGCGGATCCAGAGGGGAGGAGTCACTAGGGTGATGATCCCTTCCTCAAGCAACCATATATAGTCTAAAACTGCAGTTTTAAAGCATCTATTTCAAAAAAAAAAAAAAAAAAATCGCCAAATACCCCCCCCCCCCCACCGTTTACGCACAAAATTGCACCTTGACCCCTCTCTTTCCGAAAATGACCCCCTTCTAAACCAGAAACTGGATCCGCCCTTATATATTATAACTGCGTTTTTAAAGCTACAATTCCGAAGCATTTATGGGAGAGAACCTCCGAAGATTCTTCCTTGTGTTTTCAAAAGATGTTCCAAAATCAAGGGTACAGCTTCTTCAAAAATGTTGCCCCCTCACTTTTAATCCCCACTCGCCGCCACTGATCTGAGGGTACATGAAAAAGGTCCTTACTGCCCTCACATTACCCCATCTGGCAAACACAACTCCAAATCTTGATGGAATTATGGTTATTTTCTTATAAGGTTTCCCGTTTAACCTGAAAGATCTTTTTATGTTCACAACTGTTAGTTCTAAATGCATACTTCCAGTTTCAAAAATGCCCAAAATAAGCTGCAGAGTTAAGACATTAAGAGGACCCATCACACAGAATTTTTCCAGCTTTCGACTGAAAGAGAGAAAACTACACTCTTTTCCTTCCCCCAGTGGGCGTGGATGTCTTGACAGGTTTGGGGGACAAGACCCCGTCTTCCCTCCGCAGGAGTGTCAACGTTTAATTTATTGGCAAGGGGAGAAGGATCGGAGAGAAAACCAGTGGTTCCTAACTTTTTAGCCAAAGGGATTCTCTTGAAAATTTTTCATCACTTACGGGCCAGTTAGCCAGCATCCCATATAGAGTTAGTTCATCACACAAAATATAATTCAGAATCTTAGATAAAATTGTGTATAAGAGCCAACTGGGGCATGTAATAGATATAATTTTAAGCGTTGTTATGGCATTCCTAGAATTTAAAATTAAGGTTTCTTGTTTTATATGAAATCTTCAGTTCTCATTCACTAGATCTCGGATAAATCAACATTGGATGTAAAACAATTTCAGAACTAACATTTATGTTAATCTCAGGAATAAAATACTAAATAATCAAAACCACTTTCAAATTGATTCCAAATTAGTTTATTTCAGAAGATACCAACTCCATGACTTTGAAATGTTCTTAATTAATCATCATTAGTTATTTTTGTGAAACAAATGCCATTTTTAATCTCTCGGAAACATCTTCTATAACCTTATTAAGACCTTATTTGCGTAGAAATGTTCTCCATTATGCAATAAAACCTCTCAATAAAGGACACTAAGAAGACTGAATTTTTTGTCCCTTAAATAGAAGTGGCCCTTATTCGCAGGTGTATGAATCGATGCTTTCATCATTTTTGATACCACTGTATACTCAACATAGTATAACATCATAATAAAGGCAAACTATCAACATTTAAGTTTTACTGAAAATGTTTCATACAAATGAGAAAAATTCAAAATTATTCAAATTAAAAAATATATTGTTTTGAAAATTAAATTTAATGAAAAATTAGGCAGAATCAAAGTTTTGTAATTTATAGAAATTAATTTGAAGTTATTTTTTACAGAAATTCGCTTCATGTCATGTAATTTACAATGCAATAAGCATAAATAACAGCATGATTTCGTACCAAGTTTTCTGAAAAAGTTTCGCATTGTCACTACTATTCGGAGCTGAACACATTGCTAAAGAAATAAATAAGAAAAAAATGACTGAAAAATCTCAGTATGAATTTTTAAAATACATATTTATTTCTTTCAGTGGCGTATCCAGGGGTGGTGCCAAGGGACCAATGCACCCCCCAAGATTTTGTAATACTATAAAAAATGGTGGCACCGAATTTTGAAAAAACATGTAACCTTCATGTAAATATGCTTCAGGTTTTTTCAATGAAAAATGCTTTATGAACACTGAAATATTGTCATTATTTTCTGTTTTCGACAATAAGAAGCAAAACTAATTGTTATTCTGTAATTGTGGAAATATAAGAGGAAAATGAGCGATGTACCCGCGACTCTCACAAACATTGTTAGACAATTAAGCTTCCTATTAATTGCACATTATTTAAACGATTTAAATGTGTTTAAGCATTGCTCCTCCTCTTATTTTCTCTTTTTTAAAGCTTATTTTGAACAAATTGTCATATTATTATTTTACATCGTACAGAAAAAATCAACAAAACACCAGCTTATTTTTTTTTTTTTTTCGAAATGTGACAGATTGGATTTTTGTTAAAAAACTTATCGCACATTTAAAAAAAAAAATTGTTTTTTATATTAACACTTACATTGAAACATTACTGCTCATTTCAGCAGTAAATTTTTATCTTGGAGAAAAATGGATCCGTTTCTACTTTCTTTTCTCATGGGATGAAATGAAAGTTTTTATTTTATTATTAAAAGTTTTATTAGAAATGAATAAATAAACAAGTTGAAATATTAATGAGGGAATGATAATGAATGAATTAATGAGCACATCTGAGATTTAAAAAAAAAGGAGTAAGTAATAGCTGAAAAACAAAAACAATTTTCCAGAAAGTGCAAAATATTACGATATGTGTATGAAATTTTGAAAATGAGTTGTATATATTCTCTTTGATTTTTAAGTCTATTTATATTTGAATCGCAATCGTCCAATCGACTATAGGTTTAAGAATATAGTTAGTATATTGCTAGGTGGATGGCGCAGAAGAGTTAAAATGTTTTAACATTTCAATTTGCCCGTTATTTAAATCTTACCCCCACGTTCCCCAACATCTGAAGGACGTTTAAATGGACATTTTGTAGAATATGCATGAGAAAATGCGTGCATAAAGCTGAGAAAAATCTTATCTTTGATGAAACAAAAATAATCATAAAATAAAACTTCATAAAAACCAAAATGTACAAAAAATTTCATTTTGGTACTCTCGGACCTTCAAAAATATTTTTATCATGCAACTATTTTTTTAAAATTATAAATGATCTATCAATTTTCCGATGAAGACTTGAGTGCTTTTGGCATGAGATTTTTTTTCGAAATATGTTTATTGTTCTTGCATAATATTCATTTTTGTGAAAAAAAAAAAAAAAAAACAAAACAATCTTTGAGCAACGTTCAATAGAAAAAATTAAATCGAAATACTGCGTTTTTAAAGTTTCACCATATTTCTTGATTTTTTTCGTTTCTCATCAAAGTGTCGATGTTCGATGTGCACCCCCTAAAATCAATTCCTGGATACGCCACTGATTTCTTTACATGTCAATGTCAAGTCAAACTTTTACCAGTCAATTTTTTTGTCAAAAAAAGAACCTTGTTCTTCGATAAATTCAGTATTTCTAATGTATTTATGCAAAAACTTTTGTAATTTTTCTCTGTAACTGTCCCGTATATAAATTGCCCGTTATTGAGGGATAAATAAATGGAATTCCCTATTAAAAGGGACTGGGACCAGAAAAAGTGTCCGTTAAATAAAAGTGTCCATTATTTGGAGGTGTGCCTCAAAGGAGGTATTACTGTATTTTTTTTCGTAAGTATTGCTTTACCTAAAAAAAGTCTCAAACTTTTTCTTACAATTATAAAAATGACTTTTTACTCCTATGTATTGTTATCCCTAGACCAAAAACTTGGAATTGCAAAATGATGGTTCGCAATCTAAGTTTTCAAATGATTCAAAATAAATTGCAATATTATGAGTCTATGAATATTCATAGTAGGGATCACAATGAAATGTTCCTAGCCAAAGGTGTGAGTTTAACATTCTAATATGGGATATTTAAAAGATAGTTACACTGAACTTCACATTCATGAATTTGCTACGTAGAAAGGACGTAGGCAAATAGCTAACTTTTACCCTGCATTGATTTTGTAAGTGGAGTTTTTTATTTATTTATTTATTTATTTATTTTTTTTTTTTTTTTGACTCATACATAGAATACAGTTAATGAATAAAGCAATTGTAAACAAATTTGGGTCATTCCATGTCAAGTGTACGAGGCGTCCCCACTCGACCCCATTCGATTTAGATGATATTTTTTTTTGGATGTACATATAAAGACTTGCATGAAACAATACCAAATTATAGCTCCATAAACCTTATGGTTCAGCCAGTAAAAATTATTTTATACAGGCCTCTTTTTCGTGTCTTGAAAAAAATTACCAAATCGTCAAGTTTGTGCTTTTATTGCTCGCGACCTAAGACGATTATCAGGCTCAAATTTGGTGATTCTAATCACTGTTTAGGGTAGAATAGCCTACTTGTGTAAGAAAAGCTCCAATCACTGTAGATTGTTTGCAATTTGAAACCAAAGTTGGTAAAAAATAGTATTTTGGCACATTTTGACCATACGTTATTAGCTTATATCTGCTGAGAGAATGACTTTCTGAAGCTAATTCTTTCCTCGTTTGTAGCCTGATAGTTCGTCCGAAAGGTGTGCAAGTGGCATCTTGATAGCTCAAATAATTGCTGAATTATGCAAGTTGAAATTCCAGTCAAATTTCTTTTTCTCAATTTTGTCTCAATTTCAAGGGGCAATAGGGTGAGTTCTGGTAAGTGCGTACCCTTTTTTGCAAAGTTCATGTTCTCAGGGACGCTGTTCTGTTGAAAAATCTTGTACACTCACAATTTTTTTTTTTTTTTTTAGTTTTCTTTCCAGATCCTTTACTAAGATTTTCAAGCATATAATATGTCAAATAAACCATAAGCATAGGTTTTGTGACCTGGTTTATGACACCTATTCTAAGGTACGCACTTTCCCTACCTAGCGGGGTAAGTGCGTCCACCTTAAATTATGTGAATATGAGCAGTAAAAAACTTCTGGCACATATTAAATATGTTAGGTAGTTGTCTTGGGATAATTCCTAATACTAGAGATCAGCACTTGCTTGCATGGATGAAACGCAATCAATGATATTCCACGTGTCTTGCGAACAACTGTGATTTGAAGATTGAGAGAGTTGTGTCTGTGATTCTTCCTCTGTCCTTTTAATTAGACCAAGTGAGCAAATGTAAGTTGTTTTTATTTAGTAATAATCACCCATAGTCTACATAGTTTATTTTGGTTTAATACATTAATCAGTCTGTATTTAAGCCAGGGTTCGCACTTACCCCTTCTTAAATGTAAGAGGAGACATGTGCGTCCAATAGCTTTGTTGTAAGTGCGCACCCCTGGGATTTTCTTTAATTCTATTTGTATAGTAGATCGTTAGGTGACCTGAGTGAACAACTCGTTTTTTTTTCTTTTTTTGAATAAATACGGTTTTAAAATATTTTTCTTATTAGAATCAGCAGCAGTAAGAAAAAACACAAAATAAAGAGCAAAAAAAAAAAAAAAAAGAGAATAATTGATCATGATGTGATACTTGTACTTTTTTTTCTCTTGTACATTCAAATAGTTTTTCCCAAGGTGTTGTTTAATTTTCTTAAATAAAATTTATTCATTACTCCACCTTCGTTTTTTGAATCAGTTGGTTCCTTACTTAGTGTTTCACTTAATTTCATTGCTTCATTTGTCATTCTGGTTTAAATTAAGTATAGCTCATGATCGCTATTTTCAACGAAAAATTTACTAACTGATATCTAAAAGCCAATATATTTCAGAGGTAATGAATAAAATTGAAATCTTATGCCGCATTCAATGTTAATATAAATACTTGATGGAAATGACGTCTCATTTATAATCGGTTTATAAAAGAGTTATAAGCAAAATTAAAGGTGAATTACGAGAGTCGGATTTTCCACGTAATGCTACACACTTGCCTCAACATAATGGTACGCACTTGCTCTGCATAATAGTACGCATATGCCTCATGATAGTGGTACGCACTTGCCCTATCATAATGGTACGCACTTACCCCCACCTTACTTTAAAGAAAGGGAAAGTGCGTACCGTCATATAAACAAATTTTAGTTAGAGTATTTGATCAAAATACCCCATGTATGTTATTAGTAGCTATTACTTAAAAGAAACAACTTGCATTTCTTGACTTCAATTGCTTGGTATGACTACAAGAGAAACTGAAACAAAACCTTCTCAATCTTTACTTAAGAGTTTTTTTGAAG